>VXBJ01002308.1:699017-775478 GCA_013400055.1 Nycticryphes semicollaris
CGCTCTCCACAGACCGCTCCGCCCCGCGCCCCCCCCGCGCCACCTCCCTCAGGCCCTCCGCCGTTCTGCGCATGCGCAGATGCCCCCTCGCTCGGGCCCGTTTCCAGCCGCTCCGGCGCGTTGGCAGAAGCGCGCGATAGTGTCGGAAGTGACGCCGTCGCCCTGGCCCGGGCAATCGTTACCAGGGTAACCGGGAGGCGCGCGCGCGCGGGAGGGCCGGGGCGCAGGACGAGGCCGCCCCGTCACCTCAGGGTCCGGCTGCTTTCCCCCACGGCCTCTGTGAGGGGCCGCACCTTCCTCCGTAGGCCGCGGGCCTGAGGGGGCGGCCGGCCCGAGTGCGGTGCCAGCTCATTGCCTCCGGGCTGCGGTAGGCCTCGCTGAGGTGGTGCTTCCAGCCGCCCTCGGCTCCCTCACCCTGCTGAGGCCTCTTGACATCTCTTCTGTTATTTTCTGCAGAGATTTTCCCAAGCCACGATTATGAGTGACCAAATCCAGTTCATTGTTGAGAAGCTCAATCAGGAGCCCTTCAGGAAGAACTACAATTTAATCACGTTTGACTCCTTAGAGTCAATGCAGCTGTTGCAGCTGCTCAATGATGTTCTGGGGGAGATTGACCCAAAGGTAAGGAATTGAATCAGAGCTGCTCAGACCTGCATAACTGCAAACATCTTAAATGGGCTTGATGCAGAAATTTGCTTTTATTTAGGTCTGGCTCTGTATAATCTTGTGGCATGTTTGGTTTACCAAAATAGCTTGTATGAATCTTCTGGAAATAAATGTGCCTGGTGAGAGTCCTTTCCATCTATACCTCGGTGTGGTTTTGGCAAACCAGCAAATGTTTCTTGGGCCAGGGGTACTGTATCCCTGTCCCTTAGAGACTGATGACTTTTTCCTTGGAATACAGGTCTTAACTTTGTTCATACTGACAAATGCAGTGTTCTTAAGTCAAAAGTCAGGCTTGCACTCATACACAGGGCAGGAACTGATCAAGAGCTGAACCTCATGGCTTAGCTGTTGCAATAGATAATTAATCCCTCTCCTTGGAGGCTACCAAAAGTCTGTAAGATTAGAAGTGATCCTTCATTCTTCTGGGGTGCAGATCCACATGCCTTGGTGTACTTGGATATTTACATTCCTTGGTGGAAGCAATCAGTTTGTCTGCATAGATGAGGTCCCATGACCAGGGAAATGTATACTGGTGATAAATTTACCTGGATCTCCATGTTGGAGAAAAATCCATTAGAAGGGCATTCAAGTTTGGTCATAAAAAGGATGTTGCATGTGGAGCATTTAACTTACTGACATAATGTGATAAATGGATGAAGTAAATTCTTATAGTGTTGTTAGTTAATTAACAAGTTAATTAACATGACTTGGACAAACAGTGGGTAATTAATTTTTTATTTTTATTTTTTTTACTATTTAGCATGCTGTTGACATTAGAGAGGAGCTGCCAGAACAAACAGCTAAAAGAATCTTGAGTCTTCTTGGTATTCTTAAATACAAACCCCCAGGAAGTATATCAGACTTGTAAGTATCTTTTTGTCTACAAATCCCAGTAAAACATCTTTTACAGCTTATATGGTAACGACCTTTAATTTAGTACTTGTGTGTATTTTTGACCTCGGCTGTCCCAGTGGGTGTGTGTAAAGCCTTGAAGCTAGCTCCTCGCTTGTCCCTATAGATCATGGTATAGGGGATGCCAACAAAAGTCTCCTGCAGGTCTAGGCTGCCCCTCGGGCCCTGCTGGCGCCGCTGCTATTGCGGAGTCAGCCAGGAGAGGGTGCCGCATGACTGGCAGGGTCAGTCCCTTCCCCAGCCCTTCAGACTTGGATTGCACCCTCCTGTGCCGGGTTATAACCCAGAAAAGTCACACTCTTCCCACGTTGCCTTTATTCCCGAAAAATATCGCTGAAAAGGAAGAGTCGCCGATGCTGGCTTTTGCCTGTTGATGTGTTATGGAGTTTTTTATCTGTCTCAGGGTTGCAGAATTGGGATCATAAATAGCGAAGTGACATCATGAGTATTTTCTAACAGCATTAAGAAAATCATTAGGCAAGTGGAGAGAAGATGCCAAATCATTGCAAATTGTTTGTGTCATGACAGGGTTCTTTAGTTTGAGATATATTGGTATTTTCTTTTTGTTGTTTTGGTATAGGAGTGCATTTCGCCAAGGGTTAGTTACTGGAAGCAAACCTGTAATTCATCCTGTCTTACATTGGCTTCTTCAGAGGACCAATGAACTCAAAAAAAGAGCTTACCTGGCACGTTTCTTAGTAAAATTGGAAGTGCCAGCAGAGTTTCTACAGGATGATACTGTGGCTGACATCAACAAACAGGTACCATTTTTCATGAATGCCAACCTTTTATGTTAATTAATTAAAGTGCCAGTAAGAGGAGGGATAAATGAATCTGGGACTTCCTGCTGAGACACATGTTCAAGCTATGTTAAGGGCAAGCAAAGATTTGTAATCAGAAATATATGTTTTGACCACCTATATTCCAGTAACCCTGAAATTGTATATTAATAGGTAGCATTGAATTAAAAGGTTTTAAGCCCATTAAGTACTGGGTACTAAAGTTCAGAGCCACATTGGTCATGACTGATTTTTATTTCTTAATTTTTAAACACTTTTTTTTTTCCTTCTGAACTATGACATGGATATTTTTAACTTTATAAATTACCACTTCAAACTAGACCAGAAAATGTTATGACCATAAGCCGATGTCTCCTAAGTGTCAGTATAATATTTAGCTCCTAATATTTATATTAGCCTTATCCTAATCTTGCTTCAGCCATTTATTTTTTTGTGAATAAATAAAAATTTTCTTTTCCTGGGCTGACATTCGTACTCATTATGTTCCCATTTCTTTTGTGAGCGTTAAATGTTGATTTTAGATAGTCGGAGTGAGTGGGTTTGAAATGTAGAGCTTAAAGTGATGTTTTTAGACCTGTATTATCTGAGGTGCATATTTACCTAATTTTTATCCAGTTTTCTGTGCCCTTTGTTGTGTATAGTGACTTGCAAAATCACAGTGTTTTTGAATATTTGTAACAGGAAACTCATTTATTAACTATGCACCAGCAAAGCTTATAGTCTGACTGAAGCTTGACTAAGCCATTTATTTCTTTGTTACCACGGACAGTATTGGATTTATAACTAGGAATAGCTACACAGAAGTAGGCATGAGAGAAAGGAATGTAGATTGTATGTTTTTTCAGTATGTCACAGCTTTGATGTGTTTAAATGTCCAGCTCCGTTATTTCCATTACGTAAGATGTATGCCTTTTTGGGATTCCAGCAGTGTAATGGCCTTGTTAAACACCCTGCTGATTAATTCATTACAGAAGCTGGGGTAATAGAGTTTCTTAATGCAATTTAATGTTACCATGCAAATATTTAGATACTAATGAATTAAAGAATTTAGCCTGAAGTATTTAGATAGACAGGCTTGCAGTAGTGTATTTTAAGACAAACCTTTCAAAAGTGAGAGTATGGAAATCTTAGACCATGGTCGGGTTTTATGGTGTATAGAATCAAGCTCAAATGTACTTTTGTAAATTATTTTAAAAAGCTACTCAGAGTACTTGTCACCTTCTCAACTGTCTAGTGATTTGGACATCAGCTTGGTTGCAATATGTCATTTAAAACACAAGCAACTTAAGACCTAAATCTAGTTGTCCAGTTTTCAGTGAGTTGCCCCCAGGTGCTAGGAATCTTCCTCTCCACTACAGGAACCTGGGTGCTCATCAGTCATTTGAGCGTGTCACTTATGAGGTGCACATAGGGCAGCTGCAGCTTTTATTCAGTGAAAGTAAGAAACCTTCCCTTCATTAATGATCTGGCAAGCTGTGTTATGCACTTGTTTGAGTCTTACCATTAGTCTTGAAATTTTGCGTCCCAATAAGGAAAAGACTTACTAAACTCCCCTTATGAAAGACGTAGTGAATCCGTACAACAGAGAGCTGTTGAACATCAGCAATTATGAATACAGTTGCTCAGAGACTACCTGCTGGTTCATTATTTGTTAAAGTACTTCTACAGTGCATAAGTGATATAATGCAGGCCAGTTGCAGTTCTACTCCTACTTTTTTGGTAACTCACGCCGCATTGTCCAGCCAGTGCATACCTTATCATACTTCTATTTGCCATTTAATCAAGCTCTTTCTCTATTACTTTATCTTCTTCTCAGTAGCCATTTTATCACTTTTTTTTTAAATTCTTTCCAGCTTGACAGTGTGTGCCTGATATTGAAAAAAAACCAGAAATGAACAGAGCATTCCAGATGCTGGTTCCCCAGGGTTTTATAGAATAGAATTGCTGCTTCACTGCTCAGGGCTATGATGCCTTTGTTTGAACTGGGCTTTGCTGTTGCCATTTTCTGTTCAACATTCACATCAATTGCTCTTTCCAGGAAGTAAAAAATGACTTCATATTCTCTTTTTAGATTTTTCCATCTTACTGAATGGCTGTTTCTGTGGAGATTATCCTTCCTTGCATCGCAGCTTGCCTTTCTCCAAGTTGAATCTAAATTTATTTCCTATCCATATTTCTAAACTCTTTCTGTCCCCTGTTATTTCTCTGCCCACACAGACTTTCACACTGCCTCTCAGTTTAAGATTACTGGTGGGCAACGTACTGGTGTGGAAGTAGCACACTGTCTACTTCTTTTTAACTACCGAACTACATATATCAGTCTGCGTACTGAGGGCACAGTTATGCAATGTTTCAAAACTATTTCTCACATGTTAAGTCAGGTGTGCTCTTGAACCACTTTGCTGGATTGAAGCTCAGTGCTCTATAAATTTAAGCCACATTACTTTAACCGAGCATGTTGTTAGCTCAAGCTCTTCCTTTTTGAGCTGATAAATTTACATATGTGATATCTACAGATTTATAGTAAGAGAATGATTTTTTAATATAGCATTGACCCTTTCAGGTAACATTTTATCTTCCTGTTTGAAAAATACAGTATGTATTACAAGGGAAGAGGTGAAAATACTGAAGAAATTGCTAAACTTCCTAGTGTACCTTCAATTGTGATTTTTTATTTTTGCTTTTTAAGTTGACAAGATTTTGTGATTAAAAATGCCTTCAATTCTTGTTCTCACCATATTTCTATTTCTATATGTACAGCCTTAGTAGTAAAGCAGCATGTTGATTGAAAAGCCTTAGCCACAAAGCTCATTCTGCATGGTTTTGATATCTTTTTATAGTATGAAGAACTGATGGAAGCATTTAAAAACCTACATAAGGAGTGCGAGCAGCTCAAAACATCTGGTTTCTCAACTGCAGAAATAAGAAGGGTAAAAAAACCTAACAAAATGTCACAAGTTTTGTTTAGATACTTTTTTTTTTGCACGTCAGTTCTATTTTTGTTGGTTTTGTGGACTCATTGTAGCATATAAGTTGTAGAGGTCAGAGCTGATAGACACTGCAGCTGCCTTTCTGAAACTGTTCTCTGTTGGCAAACAGATTAGAAAGTCCTCACTCGTGCTTAGAACTGAGCTTTCTGAGGCAGATTGGGAACAAGGCTGCCAAGACTCAGTTCAGCAGGATTTTCACAGACTGCCTTTCCCTATGAATGCAAACTGATACAAAGCCTTTTGCTTTACTGAAACAGGGTAGTAATTTCAGAGGGTGTTGAATGAATTGAGATCGTAAGTCAACAAAAATTATGGTCCTGGCTGGTGTTAAGTAAAGATATTTGCTGTGTTTCAGCAAAATATTTAAGCCTGTGTACAGCTTTCCAGTAAGACATACAGAGAGGTTAAGCAAATGTTGAGATAAGGTCTAAATGTGGAGAACTTGTTTCCATTTCTCTCGCAGCTATCTCGGCTGTTTAAAGGTAGGATTAGAGGAGAATAATAATCAGAGAGGTGTTTAGCAATAGAAAGTGGGGTTTTTAACACAATTCTCGTAGGAAACAATTGGCAGCAAACATCACTTACGTGCAACTTCATGCAAAATTGTCTGCCA
Source organism: Nycticryphes semicollaris (assembly GCA_013400055.1). Lineage (NCBI taxonomy): Eukaryota > Metazoa > Chordata > Aves > Charadriiformes > Rostratulidae > Nycticryphes > Nycticryphes semicollaris. Next base: position 704,999 of record VXBJ01002308.1, read on the forward strand.
GGAAGTTGCATGAAGAACACATGTTTGACTGCATCAGGTATTGAATTCATACTCATTTTTTCTTGGTTGTTCCTGTTTGGTTTTATTTTAGAGGAATCCACCTGCTTTTATTTTCAATGTACACTGTAATAGTCAAGGATGCAGATAAAGGAACGTTAGCATAAAGAGAGTGGGATCTGTGGGGGAAGAAGGGAAGAGATTGGAATTCTGGGTAGATGTAGATCAATAAAATTATAACTGCTTCACTGTATTCAGAGAAGAACTCTGATTTTCATATTAATGTGAACAGAATATAGTCCAATGCATATTATAATGTAAATAAATTGACATTTATCTATTTTTTCTGCTTGTTAGGACATCAGTGCAATGGAAGAGGAGAAAGATCAGCTCATCAAAAGAGTAGAGCGTCTTAAGAAGAGGGTAATAAGAGAAGTAACACTGTTACATTTCAGTGTCATAATCCTTGGCTTGCAACTCTGATTTTGGAATGCAAACAAGGATTAAGATAAACACACTGTATGTCTAGGAAGGAATCGAGTAACTAATTGACCTACAGGGAATCTCCCTAGGCGTTAGTCCAGAGCTTTTAAGAATCCCGAGTCCAGTACTTCGCTGTCATTTCTGAGTAGTAACATGTATGGAAAGGAAGTGCTAAGTGGGCTTGTGAGACATACGATCTCTTTAATGCATTTCTCAAGTATCTAACAGTAACATGCACTATTTATCCACTTGCTGTAGGTGGAGACAGTACAAAATCATCAACGAATGCTTGAAATAGCAAGACAGCTTCGCTTAGAAAAAGAGAGAGAAGAATCTTTGGCTCAACAGAAACAAGAACAAAAAAATCAGGTACTGACATAAAAGCATATCTATTAAAATAAACAGTTGTTGACATTTGTTTGGGAATCGTGCATATAAAAAGTACATCAGAACCACAATACAGAGTTTCTACCAACATCAGAAAATGAAATTCCATTTAAAATATAAATATCTCTGTACATTTTAAGGGAAGAGGCTTGACCCTGCAAGTTTTGAAACACCTCATTCAAGGTACTTGGCTGCCTCAGCTGCCACTGACATCATCCTTTAGCAGTCCCAGGAAATGTTCCATGACTTACCGTTGTAGCACTCAAAGAGAATTCTTTGTATTTATGTTAGTGAGCAAATGTTTCCTTGGTTTGATTTGTATCTCTCTGCATCTGCACTGAGATTTCAAAGGCTGAGTAACACAGCAAGTACCTCAGTTTTTCACTGGGTGGGAGAAGTATGTGTTCAGGAGGAACCTTGGGATTTTGGTCCCCATGTTGGACAAAGCTGATCTCCTGGGAAGCACTGGAAGCAATTGACATTTGAATATAAGGGTGGCTTTTATTCCTGAGCTATGTTCTCAGAACAAGATACTTTAATAAAACCCAGTGCCGTGTTGTTATATCATCTCACCAAATTCTGTAACATGAACTTCAACACACTATTAAAAGGGGAAAAAATCCCAGATTTCTACTATTGCAGTCTATATCTGGATGTGGAATCAGTATGGACCACTAGGCTTTTGAGCAGTTGGATCTTTGCTTGAATCGGAGCAAGATCACAAGTAAAATGAATGTGATGTCCAGATAATTTCGGTTCTTAGTACACATCCCTCAGTCACAAAAGTGCTAATCAACTGGGTGTTGTTTGGCAACAAGCTTTTCAGTGTGCTCTCAAGTTGGACACGGGGTTGCTGTGACGGCTCAGCTGCTTTGAAAACTGCAGTATAAGGAGAGATATCTGCTGCAATCCTGATTGGTGCTGTCTTTTTCTTGTTGTTCTGATGTTCAAGCCACTCATGGTTTTGGTTGAAAATTGTTTAAGGAATTTCTGCCATAGAGAAAACACCGCTTGGGAGTACAAGAATACTTTCCTTAATTAACACTTTCCTTAATCAACTAAACCCAGTTTACTGGCCAGCTGTTGACAATCTGTTTTGGCATGTTCCCTTGTGAAACAGATAATCACCAGATGCTTATAGCTGCCATTTTTTGTATTTGGGATTCTTTTTGGTACTCTTTTGTTATAGTTATTTGGTTACGTTTCTTTGTGTCCAATTCTCTCTCAAAAGTTGTTCCATGCGGAGCAGAGACTGCAAAGAGCACAGCTCCAGCTGAAAGAGATGCATCATGCAGTAGTAGATTCAAAACCCGAAAGTAAGTAGTGATCTATAAAGCCTGGGGGTTTCCACTACTCTGTTTGAAATGAAATGGAAACTGGATGGCTGTCAGTCACATGGTCGTGCCAAAAAGCGTACGGAAACTTCAGAGAATGTATAGAAAGAACGAACTTGTGTTCTAAAGGCATGTGCTGGAAATCTGAAGCTTGAGTATACCTTGCCACAAAAAAACCAGTGAGACAATCACAAGGGCAGTGGTGGCTGTCATATCTTTGAGGTCCACTTTTTAAAAGTCTTAGAACAGTTGAACAATGAATACTAACCGTAATACTCTGCAAGATATTAACAGTTGGAATTACAAAGGGTTGGAAAATGCAGAAGCCTCTTAGAAAGGACAAACTGACTGAGGAAGGGTATATGTCTTTTGTGTTTGCAATTGGGTATTGGTGAGATGCTGCTGCTTCTGGAAATTTTTCTCATTGAATGTACAAGTACATTGAGTGCTATGTTTTATTCAATGTAGACTTGTTTTTCTAGTTATCTTTTATAAAATACTTGTTTTAAAAGTTTCAAGGCCTGTGCAATTATTTGTTATAGCTTTGTATGGTACCAAAACCAAAGCTACTTCCTAATTAAGCTTTTTTTTATAGGTAATGAAAAGTATATTTATGCACACAGTCTTATATATTACTACACTTTTGAGTATATATATTATTATTCTATATTAAAGCCTATATGTTAATATATTTGGTTACATATGGAAATACTTTTTTTCCTCATGATATGACAGTAGCTGATTGAGTTGTATGTTGCAGTATTATGTTAATAAGAGCAAAATTGCTTCTTGTTTTTGGTAATATCTCAGTCTGCAAATAACCCCAGCAAAATAAATTATACTACTTGAGGAGTAAATTAGTAGTCTATGATAATTTATAAAAATAGGAGGTAGAAAGGAATTGTAGTTACTAGATAAATGTATAACTGTCTCCAAAGGCTACAATTTTACAACCTTTAGGTTTTTGATGATTTAATCACTTTGAAGGAAATGTAACAAGGATTAACCTGGCGGTTTGGCAACAAAACTGGGAGTTGATTTGGGGTTCGGCGTTTCAAATGTATGTGATCTTTGGCAAAACGCTTTACCCCTTTCAGTTTGTCTCTTGCACTTCATTCTTAATAACACATCACAGGACTGGTGGAGGTTCTACGTGCTCTTCATACAGGCATTGCGGCTAATTGATAGGGAAATACTTTACCGCATGGGAAGTAGTGTGAGGGTGTAAGACTCAGAATGGGCCTTTTCACAGGGCTTATCCAGTGGCATTGTAACTTGCTACGGTAAAAAAATGCCATAGAATTTTTTGTCATATGTATAAATTACTTGCAAAATTATAGAATCTATTTATCAGTTTAAACTTAGTAAAGTCAGTCATTGTCCTACTCTTTCAAGTACATTTCATATTCCAGTTGCATCACAGAATGCTTTGGCAGCTGTTTTGACTTGGAGAATTTTTTTTCAGTTGCCACCATATTGCGTTGTTACTGCTTTGCATTTTACTTTAATTTATTTTTTGATGCTCTTCAAACACTGAAGCACAAATGGAACTAAAAGTATATCTGAACTATCTTCTTTACTCAAAGGGACCTGCAGTGGATTTTATAACTGTTCCATTTTTGCAGTAGCTACAACAGAGTTTATACAGCAAAGCTGTGTCAACATTTCTATTTCAGTTCCTGGGGTTTTTAAAGGCCAATGGAAACTTGATGGGCTCAGTTCACAGAAGCAAAGGTAACATAATAAAAAGCTATTAAATATGTCATTTAATCATTGAGATGAAAATAAAGATAAAGTTAACATATTTAATTTCCTTATCTTGAGTCCTGCTTGCAGGAAAGAAAAAGTGTTTAGATGTTCTGAAGAAAAACTTGGAGTCATTACTTAAGAAAACTTGTGTTGAAATTTTGCCCAAACAAAGACTCCAGGACTTAACTTTGTAATTGCTTTTCCCCCTAGTAGTTAAAGACACTGCCTGTGGCAGCAACTACAGAATGCCAACTGTGTTTTTTAAATAATTGAAATTAGGTGACCGCAATGCACTGAATAGGATTCCATTTATTTTAAAAGCTTTGTTGGTCTACAGTTAGCACGATTTATTTTATTTTCAAGATTCCTTTTGGCTGACGTTTTGTACCTCAGCTGCCTACTTGTATCAGTGTAGCTTGTGTGCTGGCAGTTCGGCGGCTGGTTGGTAGGTGTGGATTTGCACTGGAAGTTAGATACTGTCCTTGAAAAGAATTTTCTTCCTTTTTTAATACTTCAGGTGTTTTTACTTCCGAAGCGAGATAAAATGATAAAAGTTGTTGTTAATGAGTAGAAGCTTTTTTGTTTGTTTTACAGATGCATGCATCTTGTAATTAATTTAGGATGAAGTACTTTAAGGAAATGTAAAGGAACTCTTTAAGCAATGCAACTAGCACATGTTCATGAGTATCATTAACATGCAATTAGCATCGCTCTGCTTTAGCTGTGCCAGAAAAATACAGCTTATGGTTAGTAGGTTTTTAACTCTTAGAAATATAATATTTAGAAGACTTTCTATTGTACCGTGAAAAGCAGTTGATGGTTATGAGATGTTTTGTAGGCTAAAAATGATTGTACTGGGTTCCACAGTACGCTCCTTTGACTACAGAGAGGCAGTTGCTGCTGATAGCACATGAATTTGCAGTTTCTGGGGTTTTTTTGTGTTATTGTTGTTCTGAATGTGAATAGTATTTCTATTAACACTGACCACTAGTTGGAATAACTCTGCTCATGCTTTCTCAGCAAAATTGCCGTCTTTTTGCTTGGACCATCTCTGCTGGCACAGCCACAAAGTGTTAATGCCAAAAAGTGGACTGACTTACTGAAATTCTTGATCTCTGTCCATTTTACAGAACATTATTGTTGGCTTTGTTGGCAGAAATATGAAGAAGTGGATGACTAGCTTGAAAATATTGATTAAAAGAATGTGTTATGATTGTTGTTGATAAACAGCGAAACGTGTAATTTATGTACTTCATTAAGTCAATACGTAGTAATAGATTTACAGCACTGAGAACTTCAAAGGTACTGATCAAAGAGGAATTGCTTTGTACAGGTGACTATTTTTATGTCATTCTGAAGAGCTGATAAAAAATAGACATTTAGGATACTATTATTTAAATATTCCATTTGAATGAAAACATTAGCATTTTTCTTTTCCACAGAACAGTCTTTCCCTAAAATTCCAAGGTAAAATGATCTCCACCAACAGGGCAGACCACACTACAATTAAAGTTACAGATGTATTTGGTAAAGGAGAATGGCTTAGGTGGAACTTTATTTCTATGTTTAAATTATTTAATTTTTTATAAAGTCACTGTCAATTGATGCAAGGTCAAGGGTAAAGTACTTTTAAGCTACCTTGATATCCTTGAGAATACAAATCTCATGGGTAAGGTTAATAGTATTGCCGTGGTTGACTTTTTTTTAAGATCATTGACTCTTAAGCTGCACCCCATTTTGAAGAAAAATGAGGCAACAAAAATACAACATGACCTACGTTAAAAGGATTAAAAGGAGTTTATTAAAAGTTTTAGAAAGGAAATTAACCAGGGTCTCAACACTGAGTGGATGTGTTTCTAATGGGAACATGCAGAAATTGATGCCTGGCTCTCTTTTGTTTAGTTTTACATCAGATACCTGAAAGAAGATAGCAAATGGTGACTGGTGAAATTGTCAGATGAAATAAAAATTGGGGAAATGACTAAATAATGAGGAGAGCAGACAGTAGATTGGAAGTGACCTTAATCACTTAGGAAGCCAAGTCCCTGCCAACAGTATGTATTTTAAGGAACAGCCAAATGCCACAGTATTCCTTTAGGGTATGCATTCCTCTAGGTATAAGCAATGTACTTATAGCATGTGGGACTCTTCCCAGAGAAGTGATTCTGAAAAGGATTTGTGGGTCATGGTGTAAAAATGGTAGAACTGGAGCACCCAGTGTCAAAGATTTGATGCTCTCTATGCATTTATTTACAGAAGAAAAAGGAGTAGGAGAGTTATATTACCTTTCTTTTTAGCTCTGATATGTCCAACACTGTGTCCAGAATTCAAGAAGAATGTCAGAGAGGTTTCAAAGAGCATTAATAATAATTATAAACACAGAAAACATAACTTCCAATGGCAAATTCAGGAAACTTTTTACTTTTTCAAGGAGATATCAAAGAGGATGATTGGAGCATAATCTGTCAGGGTTTGCTTGTCCCAGGCCTCTGATACCACTGGAAGTTGTGGATGGAATCACTTCAGTGCTCTGTTTTTGAGATTGATTGCAGAAAGAGAAGGGAAGGCTTTAATGGAATTGAATGCCGTGTGGCAGTGTGTTCTAGACCTGCTTTTGTAGTGGCTTTTCTATGTAATATTAAACAACTTATAATTTCTTTTCCTTTCTTTCCCCCCCCTCTTTTTTTAAAAAAAATCAGTTATTGTTGCAAATGGTTTTGGTATAGGATGCACAGTCCTACAGAGGGAAAAGAAGTAGGACTCTGAGCACAGGGCACATCAGGTTTTAGATCCATTAGCAGAACTGTGCAGAAAAACTTGCCTCTTTCCTACATGACTGAGCAAGTGCTAAGAAACACTTTGTCCCATCCCTCTCTTTGTAATAATAATAATAATAATAATTAAAAAAAACTGAGTGGAAAACATGAGGAGTTGCTGTTAATAGCTCTCCAGATGTAAATACGTGGTTGGCAGAATCTCGCTAAAATAACCTTAGGGCACGGAGCCAGACTTTCTGTGCAGCTTACGTATGTAGATTTTGTAACCATAAGTCAATGTTAAGACATTACAAACAGAATTTATATGTGTAATGGAAAGATTTAAAGTATGCTTGCTTTTCTTTCCTCTAGCCTGGGAATTTGAAAAAAGAATGTTTTTCACTGAGGAAAAAACCAAAACAAAGCAGGAGCTGCCCTCTGTTTGGTTTTTTAAGGTTCTATTAAAGCAGCAAAGTTAGTTCTTAGGTAGTTACTTCTCCATATGTTGAATCATATAGGAGGAAAAATATACCCCAAGCATCTTAGGAAAGAAACTACGGTAATCTTGAGGGATGTTGACATCATCATGTCTTTCCCCATTGAGATGTCAGTTTAACTGGCTTCCTTGCTGGTTGCACCATCAGGAGCAAGCAGCTGCAGAAACAGTCAGTGTTTAAAAGAAATTGGTGATAGCTCTCAGGTTCTCTGAGAACTAAATCTGGATAGTCATCAGGGTTATGCTCTGAAGTCAGTAGGTCCCTGCTCTTATGAAAGCAATTGTTGAGGGATGATTACGTGCTGAATTTAGTATCATATCTACAATAAATTATTTAGGCATGTATATTTTTCTAAGAAACTGGAATTGTACAGGAAATAAAAAATAGGCTATATACGGAGATTTTTTTGCTACCAAGAGGAAAACAAGAAATTAGCTTGATGAAATAAAAATATTAATATTTAATGTCAGAATAATTTAATTGATATAACTTTGATTTCCACACCAAAGATCTTGGCTATAAATATGAAACTGGGAGTTGTGTTCCTAGTCAGTTCTGAGGTGATAATTCAGCTCACAGTGTACGTGGGAAGCTGTGCTGCATTTGCAGAGGTGGTAGATTTCTAGTGAGACGTTAAAATGTTGTCCCTCCTGCCCAGCTCTCTCGTGGGCTGAGGAAGACTGGAATCGAGTTCTTCTGGAAGAAAGAAGTGGGAATTCTCTCTGTCAGTAAGTCCAAGTGTGTTCCTCAGGGTATAGCTGTACTGCCAAGCGTGCACATGGAGTAACTCCACTTACCACTCTGAAACCAGGATTGATGCTGTTTGTTTTGTGCAAGACAAATGACCTTTTCACGAAGGGGAAGAGATCATGTGGTAGCATTGCTTTTCATAAACACAGAAATCAACAAAGTGAACTGCTGGAAAAGAGGAGTTCCCACTCAGTTCCACTTTGTGTTGTCTTGACTTCGTTAGCAGCTTTCCTCAGGGTCTGTTTTCTTTCTTCTAGTTCTCCAGGCTTTCTCAAGAGCTAATGGTTTATTTCCTCCCTGGCAGCTAAACCAAGTAGCTTTACTTTCAGTCTGAGCTGGGAGCAGAGGATGAGGGGGATCTATCAGTCTGGTGTTTCTAGAGGGAAATGGTGGCAGAATAACAGGGTCCCCTTTTCTAGACTTGTATTTCACTTCGTTGTCACCTTCTCTTGTCCGTCAGTGATACGGTCGGCAGGCTTTTTATCCTGAGAAGGGGAAACTCTGCTTTTCCCTACATCCTTTCACATCTGTGTTTCAGCAGCATCAGCTGTACTATTGTATCTCTGTACTCAAGCTTTTCTCTTCTTGTGCAGTGACAGAGACAGAATTTCCTGTTTTTCTTGGCATTTCGTGGCAATTCTGTATTCACCAAATATGGAGAGAAACTTCCCCCAGCAAAACCCCCAACTCTAGCGAGTAGTTTTAAAAAGTACCTTGGATACTTGCCTTTTAGTCATCTAGCTCATGAAAAATGTTCTGAAATACCTGTTCCCACACTCATCTGACATACAACTTCCAAAGCTTCCTGTAGTCCTTGGCACAGGTGTCTCAGAGGAGAAATTGCACTAAACTGCCTGTTGTCGGCAGAAGACTGTATAATGTCATTTAAATAGATGCTTTATTTTATTCTCTCACATTTTTCTAGCTGTGTGTTGTTCTTCTTATCTGTGTGTACCTGTGTTTATTTATAAATTATCTGTTAAGGAGGCTAAATTACTCTCCCTAGCAGGAGCCAAGTCACCCTAAGCGTGGTAATATGCCGTGTGCATCAGGCTTGTGGAGAGCAAATCTTACAAATGGGTTGGCTTTTCTCAACAGGATTTGTGATGACATTCCTCAGGAATCCTTCTTGTTCTTTCTGTTTTGTTATTATTTTCAGCATTCTCAGTCTATATGCTGGCCTGCAATGACATGCTTGTTCTTACCAAAGGAAAAAAACAGTTTGCTGTTTACAGGGAGGCAATTTATAAGCGTTCCAGCAATGTAAAAGACCCTTCAAGGAGGGATACATTGAATTCTGCTCATTTTAAGGCCTTTTCAGATGCCAGATTGGAATAAAGTTTTATTCTAAGAAGGAATTTGCAAGGATATAACAAATCTATACATTAACTAGGCCAAATTAAGATCTTTGTCCAGATAAAAGATTCACCCTGAGAGAATTTCTATCTGTAGATGAAATAATTCCTACAAAACGATGACCTGTGCAATCTGTGAATAGGACCAGCTCCAGGGTGCTGGCTCCACTGCTCCAGCAAGTTCCAAGGGATGACAAGCTTTGAAAAAGCTCTGATGTGCTTTGCTGCTCCTCACCTTGTGTGCAACTACGGGCCGCAGTCTAGCCCTCAAGGTTTAAAGCTTAAAAAGCATGTAATTCACAACAATAACAACAAAAAGGAGCATGGAAAGCAGTGTCTTGATGTGTGTAAGACACACAGAGTGTTGATGGCTTTCTAGACCAATGCTGCATGGTGGGTTTGGCACCGGGTTCAGCTTGAGTTTCATGTAAGAAGGGTTTTACTTGATTATGGATGAAAAGAATCTGTCAGGCTGTTAATAGTTATATGTTAGAGATACAGATGAATAATAATACACACTATATTGTTTAACATCCAGATTAAAAATCTGAATCAAGTAAGTACCTGTTTCTTTGGGCGTTGAAGACTCAAATGTAATGCTGTTGTTATGCTAATCTGCTACTAAATACTTAAATGTGTTGGTGAAATCAAACTTAATTATCTGCTACATTACTTTTATAGACAGACACTGATTTAATTTGTTTTTAAGGTTTAATGAAGAAACTAGAAGAGGAGATAAATTTTAATTCATACCTGGCTACTGAAAAAATACCTAGAGAGCTTGAAAGTAAGAAGAATTCAATGTATTTCTTACAAAAGGTGGTTGCAGAGCCAGCTATGAGTCAATCTGATCTCAGTGTACTTGAAATCAAGGTAAGTTGACCAAAGTCACGCTTAATTTGTGTTCCATAGTGTAGTCTGAGGTTCTTGTACACCGTATTTTTCGTATCTCTACTTTATATCCTTGAGAAAATGTTTCATTCCCAAGGGAACATCCATTCGGTTGTAAAAGAGGAGAAGATGTGTTAATCACTAAATGCAAACCCTCAGAGAAGTGTAAAACAAACACCAACAAACACGAAACAAACAGAAGCAGCACTCCTCCCTCCCCCCCCCTTCCCCAAACCAACTCCCAAATGCAACACTGGCCTTAAATGCTATTTAGAAAATTGTGTTAGCAATTTGCTATGGTACGAGCAAGAGATGTTAATTTAGCACTAAGGGTTTAATTTTTCCTCTCTTCAGTTTTCACTCGTTTTATACTCTCCCTGACATCAAGGGAGTTTAGGGCAACTTTGTGGGGTAGTGAACAACATTCTCCGGGTGACACATCTTCAGCAATATTATGTCTTAATCAACGTGCAATGGCTGAGAACTCCTTAGTGTTTGGAATAGGTCTGTATCGTTTGGTTGTCTTATTTGGTAAGACCGAAGGAAATTTGGGGATCAAATACTTGATTTGCTTTTCCAGAAGTTAAAACGCAACTGGTGTTAGAATGAGCAAAACTCCTTAGCAGTGTGTATCCCAAATGTGCAGTGGGATTTGTCACCACAGAAGTGCGTTTATATATTTCACCCAATGAAGTTTTTATATTTGCATAATCTTAAATGAAAGGTTAAATAGGTAATATATTTTGTTTTAGAAGAATCTAGAGGAATGCTAATGATTAATATTTCTATTGATAATAATGAGAATTTACAAGAGCGTTAGCTGGGGTAGGAAGACCAGTCCTACATACTACTAGGTGCACTCTTCAGTCTAAATGTCATCTTCTTTTATCAGCTGGTTTTTAATATTCCCAGGATCTCCAACTCTGGCTTTCCTGGGTGAGACAGATAGTGAGGGAACAGAGTATTTGTAACAGATCAGAGAATGATTTACCCATGGGCCTGTGGGCTCCCGTTTCTGTCTTGAAGCAGTGAGAGGTTCAGCAGCTGCGTCAACATCAGAGTAGCCCGTGCGTTCACACCTAGAACATGCCACAGTCATGTAACAAAGAAATGCCCACAGGTTTTTTTGGATCAGATGAGAGTCAGGAGGCAAGTGTCATCAAAAGTACATTCTATTTCAAGGTTAGGACTACTTTTTGTAAAGGTAAAATCAGCCCAGTGCTGGTTTGGATACCGACTGTTATACTTTTAAGGATGCCAGCATTACAAACAGTAGGTTAGGTCTGAAATACTATTTCTGTGATTCAGCCTCTGCTTTCCTAGTTTATTTCTTCTAATCAAAGCAATACTTGTGGTTGCAGTTGCTTCTTTTAGGCAGAGTTGAAGCCCTGTTTTGCACCCTTCTTTTCCAAGAGTATTGTTGGGTTTTTGGCAATATTTTAAAAAGCTTCAAGTTGTTGGGTTTTTTCTCTTTCTCCATGAGGTAACCTTTTAATTTGTTACATCTTGGAAGTATATTGCTCTTAATATATAATAAAAATAAGTCATCCACTTGGCTGTTATCACAGAATGGCCTTAGATTGCCCTTTAAACTTCTGAGAAATGGCTGAGTGAACAGGAATTTTAGTTAATATTAATAACATTACATTTTTCACCTAGTATGTGACACCATCAGTCCTTTTTCTGTCCGTACCAATTCACATTTTCTCTCCACATACACCAGTTCACTTTATTTTCAGGGCCAACGTCATGCTTCTGCCTTATCATAAAGGCACAGAACTGGAAATCCAAAAACGTAGTCTCCTCCTGGCCAATATTTAATGACTCATTGAGGTTTTTGGGCTTGTTTCTCAGTTTTAAAAAGGGAACTAGCTGGATTGTCAATCTAGTTTGCAAAGCATTTCATTCTTGGAGAAGACAAAGAGATAAAGCTCCATTTCCTTAGTTTCCTACTCTGTCTTGCAGATAAATGAAGTAAACGCACAAATGAATCAGCTTATTGAGAAAAGAATGATGAAGTATGAGCCAATTGATAGTAAATTTTCCATGTATCGCCAACAGGTAAGAAAGAACAACATTTTTTAAGCAGAAGGAGTAGAGCAATTTGAGTCACTGATTGTTTTACATACTGATTTGTTTTTGTTATTTATTTAGCATAGATCAGTAGAAATCTGTAATAATGGAGGAGAAAAAGAAAATAAATAGCTGTTGAACATACGTCCATTTAGGGCTGACTCAAGCCGTTGCTTTCAGTCACGTTAGTGAGTTTGTGTTGCCTGCTGTTCCTGAAGCTGTAAGGTGTTGCCCTTCAGCTGTATCGCAGTAATTCTGGAAGGATCATTTTTGCAGAGCTATTTTGGTAAAGCTCCAGCTGTGGACAGACTCTTAAAAGGCAGCGTGTGGGCTGAGCGCTGCAGTCAGACCTGGAGGCGAAGCTTTCAGTTACATCCCTTCCTTGTGTTTGACCACATGCTATTTTTTCCAGTGCATCTACTAAGAAGGTATTCTTTGATTTATTATTTATTTTTTTCTTTTCATCCTGAGGCTATGAAATAATCTTTCTTGAAAATAGGCTGTCTGGTCTAGTGTTAGTAAATTCACAAGTTACAAAAAGGATTTATGAACTCTGAGATTATCAGAGCTTACGCAGAAATATGAGGGATTTCTTTTCCAGGCAATCTGTAGTGCTGCTAATTTTATTACAGATTTTCATGATGATGCTTCTGGTGACGGCTTAAAAAATAAAAAGGCTTAAGTACAATGTATCAATGGGAGGAAAATGTGATAAAAGGTGTACTGCAGCTCAATCACATACGCAATAGGAAATGCACCACTTTGTTTGGTAAGAGATGCTCTTCCCGAATGAAGAGCTTCCTACATAATGTGCTGGTACCAAAGACCAACTGCCTTGTGATATCGTTATGTTCAAAGGAGGAGTCACTCCAGGCGTTCAGGTTGCTGCTGTGAGGTAAAAGCACATGGTGGTCTGTGCTTTGTTCTGCTGAGGACTGGCTTCTGTTTCACAAAAGAATCATCTGTCTTGTACCACAATTTGGCAATGCAGATATCTCCTGAAACAAAGAGCTGAGATATACCCCAGCAGAATTCTGTTAGATGTAGTTTTAGAAATAAAGCTGAGCCTTTTCACCTAGTCAGTGTGTATTTTGCTTCATTTTTTCTTACATGTTCCCTTTCATATGAAGAAACCAACTATGCCTCGTGCACATGCATCTAAATTAATGTCTTGTGTTATTTTAAAATATTTTTAAATAGTATGCATTGGCAAGATAAAAATGCTTTTTTTTTTTCCCCCCGAACTAATGTACACTTATGTTCCCAAATCTGTTACCTTCTGGTCAAATGTTAGGTACTCTTAAGTATTCTGCCTTGTATCAAATATTATTTTTTAAATGCTTTATCTTCTAGACTCAAAAATAATATCTGTAACCCACACTATTTCTGCATTGTATTGCTTTATTCATCGTCTTCTAGTTATTTGCCAAAATTTAGTGGCTTGGTTCTGCTGTTAGTATAACATATTTCTGTAGGTTGGAGTAGGTTGCAGTTATAAAAAACTGTATTATGACATTTGTGAAATCTTGGATAACTTTCCAGTTAATCCATGTTGGTGTATCTTACATATGCACAGAAAAGGGACTAAGCAGAAGAAATGGAGCAGCTAAAATGCCTACCTTTTTCTTCAATGAAAATGAAAAAATGAGGTGAAGAAATATAAATCTAAAGTGTAAAATATATCATGAATCGGGGAAAAAAGAGTATGTTTGAAATATCTTGGCTGTACTGAAAAGAAGTAGGGAGTCTGCAATCAACCTCAATGAAGTGGTTTAACCCACTGTATGTAATGTGTAATCGATGCTTTTTCCTTTGAGAGAGACACGCTCTTGTTTCTTAATGAAAATCAGTTTGACAGTTAAAATGTGGTTTCAGTGGTGCCATGCCTGAAATTTAATGCATTACATTTTACTAATGATTAATCAAGGCAGTTTTTCCTTTACTTGTCCATATGTGTTTTTAATGGTTTACAGGCATCTATAATTTCCCGGAAAAAGGAAGCCAAAGCAGAAGAACTTCAGGCTGCGAAGGAAGAGATGTCCAGCACTGAAAGGCAGATGCTACAGAAGACCAGTCAGGCCCATGAGTTAGAAGGCTCTGAAGTTCTGAAAGGGGATGAGGTATGCATTGCAACTCTGGATAGGAGGAGGAAGAAATTCATAAGAGATGGATGAATTCTTGTTAACTTGCAGTTTCTGTTTAACTTCACGTTAGAATAACTGCTTCTACAGTATCTTGTCTATGTTTATAGTATGTTGTCAAACTACATGGCCTCAGCATTGCTTTGTTCTTACATGTGTTTTTAGTCATCAAATTCCAAAAGTAACATATTTAAAGACTTTTTTTTTTCTTTTATATGCAGATATTACAATGCTGTGCAGTGCTTTCAAACACTTTCCAATATTTATACTGCAACACTGCTTGGTTTGTATCATAGAATAGTTGGGGTTGGAAGGGACCTTAAAGATCACCCACTCCCCTGCCCTGGGTAGGGACACCTCCCACCAGACCAGGTTGCTCAAAGCCCCATCCAGTCTGGCCTTGAACCCCTCTAGGGATGGTGCAGCCACAGCTTCTCTGGGGAACCTGGGCCAGGGTTTCACCACCTTCAAAATAAAGACTTTCTTCCTAATATCTAATCTAAATCTATCCCTTTTTCAGTTTAAAACCATCCCCCCTTATCCTATCGCTCCACTCCCTGATCAAGACTCCCCTCCCCATCTCTCCTGTAGCCCCTTCAGGGACTGGAAGGGCCCCGAAGTCTCCCCAGAGCCTTCTTTTCTCCAGGCTGAACAACCCCAAATCTAACCTAAATCTACCCTATTTCAGTTGAAAACTGTTCATTCCCCCTTGTCCTGTCATTGCACTCCCTGATGAACTCCCATCTTTCCTGTAAGTACTAGAAGAGCCTCTATAAAGTCTTCCTGGAGCCTTCTCTTCTCCAGGCTTTCAAATTACTCTTTTCAGTTATTCACATTGTACCAAATAGATGGAAAGGTACGTATGGACTTCATGTTGGGCTGTCTTAACATTCCAGCCTCTGAGTCAAAATAATGACAATATCTCCAAAATGATAGGATGGCAAATAACTGACTATAAAACTCAACAAGACTAATGAAGGGATTCCGTGTTCAAGTGCTAAGTCATGTAGATTGATTTTATTATCTGATCTCCATTAATATCCATTCTGTTGATTATATGTGACCATAAAGCATAATACCAGCAATTATCAGAAATGCAGTTAGTTCTGGTTTATTTATTACCCACAAAAGTTTTTGGTTGAAAAAACATTTTCCCAGCCCTTCCTGAAGTTGGGCTGCACTACAGACCTTGGCTACTACAATCAGCGTAGCTCAGGCGAAGTTATATTTGAAGCTGTACTTACCAAAGCAGCTTTTTCTTCTTCAAAAGTTTGCAAAGAATAAGTCTGCTGCCGTTGGGTAGTGTTCTGTCAGCAAAAGGAATTGACTTAAGACAATGATTTTTCTCAGTTGAGAAAAAGCCTGCTAAGTGTACTCACAGGCAGAATCTCTAACGCAAAGAGTATTTTAGCTGCATCATTCTCTGAACTTAATATATCTTTTCATCCCCTCCCGTATTGTCTGTCGCATTTGCACTGCCTTTGTTTATCAAGAGTAACGCTCTTTGCTTTCTTTTTCTCTGTCTGTTTCTATGTTTTTTTTACATACTGCTCAATACAGGGAACGCCCTTTGTAGAAGGAACTCCCTTCCTGATCCCATACGACATGCCAGCTCCACAAAAGTCAGCTTTCTTTTAAAAGAGTCTTTAAGAGTAAAGCAAGTGTGGAAACATGTATGTGTACACTCATGCCTAAAGGTTTCTGTGTAGTGTGGAGTCTGTGCATATTCCACATGCACCTTCTTGCTTCTCTCCCATAAATGAAGATGAAAAGTATACAAGGGGAAGCGACAGCACTGAGACTTTGAGTAATGTACGTGTTGATTCCTCTTACCCTGACATACTGTACACATTCCATAGGTGTTCCATAGGTAGCACCAATAAGAAGACTCTGCTGCATTAAATTTCTCTCCACTCCAAGGTTTTCCAGCCCCAGTGGGCACATTGCTAGAGTCCTTGACAACTTTTTAAGTACAAATAAAAACAGAAAGCAGACAATCTGTGTTTCATGACATGTGATGGGTAAGAAGTGTTTAATTAATCAACAAGAACGCATTACCAAGACAGCCACATATGTTTTACATTATCTGTAAATGCACTGTAAGGTAAGAAATAATTCACGTTGTGCCTGTTCTTGAGGGGGACAACATCCTCTCATCCACAGAAATTCATGGAGAACAGGGCAGGAGGGAAACCTCATAAGGAGGAACCTCGTAAAAGGCTTAATAATGAAACATTCAAGTTAATTGTCTGCCACAAGGAAGAGGCTCAAGACAGAAAAGAGATAAGACCTGTTCTGAACATAACCTGCATTCCTTGTGTTCAATCATGTTCTGCTTTTGACTTTTTAAATCTTTCCAAGTCTTCATTGTGAGGAGTGACGAATAAATGACTGAGCACTTTGGACAAAACCATCAGCTTAAAATAAGAATCGTTTGCCTTTTCATAAGAAGCGTTTCCTGTTGTGTAGAATACTTTCTGCAGATTGGCCTACGGAAGCCAGTATTGTACAACCCATGTCCTGTTCTTGTTTATTACTTCAGTAGGCACACTGCAGTGGTACTCAGGGGCACCAGTGTGGAGCAGTAAAAAGTGTTTCCTTTGGTTAAAAATTAGGAAAAGATTTGAATTCTTGATGATTTTGATCACTTCTCTTTCAAAGGTCATGGATTCCTCATCTGGAAAATGCAGATAGTGATATTTAATTCTTTTGTAAATGTCTGCTGCCAAAAATGCTGCATAGGACCTTGGTACTGTAGTCTTCTTATCTCCTTAAAGGACATTGCAAACGTGTATTAGAGAAACAGTCCTGCTTCAGAGTCGAGGTTGTGAGGAGGCAGGACTGATAGATGAGAAATAAGTTGGAAGGGAAGAGGCGATGAAGCAAAAGTGAAGTGAACAGGTTATCTTCCATCAGTGAGACTCTTGGTTCGTCACTCACCAGACAACCTTTTTCCATAGATTTGTTTCTGATAAGTTATGCTTTTAAATTTGTATTTTCCGGTTCAGTGCTCTGTTACTCCAGCTTTGAGCAGATACCAAAGGAAATCTTGATTAATGTGGTGGTGAGTCACTGTTCCAATACGTGTGTTCAGTGGGGACAGCAGAGGTTGTACATTCAACCTTCACTTTGCACTCACTCCCTGACAACCCAGAGCTTCCTTAAGCTTTCTTATTCCAATCACACACATTTTACATTTAGTTGCTTCACTTTCAAAAAAGGAAGACAGTGGAGTTTTTAAGAAATACTTTGGCTGTCTTAAGTTTAAAACCTAATTTAATGCTACAGTGAAATGAAATAATCCTTTTTTTCCCTATACCCAGTATTTCTCATCTTCTCTGTCTCGCTTTGCTCCATCCTTTTGTATCGTGGCACTCACAAGACTTGGCAATCGAAGAATCAGTGCCTTTCTAGTTTGAGCTCCTGTACCGGTATTGGGATCTCCAGTTGAAGTCGTCTTAGCACCTCATTCACCAAAAGGTCAATCCTGGCTTATGTTTTTGGGTGCTAGTGTTTTGTTTTCTTCTCTAATCATAAAAAGGGATGTCACAGCACGCCAGTTGGTTGGAGAGGTTGTACAGCTAGATACGGCTTAAAGGAAACAGCGGGGAATAACCAATTCAGTTCCATCAGGCACAGAAAGGTAGAAATAAATTGTCTGCTTCAGGGGTTATGAAATCTTTTGAAGTACTTCAAACAAAGTACGATGAGCATGGGGCAAAGCTGGCAGGCTCCTTGCTGCAGCTGTCAGATCCTGAAAATTAGGGAATCAAATGTTGACACTTAGAAGGCTAGCTGGTTCAATTACAAGTGATCCTAGGTAAAGCTGTGGTATTTTTAGCTCCCTACACAACACATTGTACTTCCCAGAGTTCAACATAGGGCTCCAAGAACCTCGACTTTCCCAAGGTATCAGAATAGAACAGTATCACAGCTGTGCTTAGCTCCAGCACTTGAAATGAATATGTTTTTGAGAACGTGGTCTTTTATTAACAGGTATGTGAGCTTTGTATATTCATTTACATAAGGAGTTTAATTTCTTTCCTAAAAATGCTCATCTATGCCCATCTGCCCCCTGGTAAAACAATAATAAAAAAACCCATTTCATTTTGCAGACAGAGAAAACAGTCGGTCTTGGACCATAGATCTTGTCCCTTTCCTCTACAGCTGTCAGGTCCGTCTGAATCCACCAGAAGCTGTTACCTGGCTCAAGCTAAGTGGATGGATTTTTAAGAGAGTAGCTAAAAAGGAGCTCACAGTTTGAACATTAAATGTATCACTCTGTCAGTTTGCCATCTTTCTCTCAACTTTTCTCCGGGGTTCTAGGTACAGTTATATTCCTGTCTGTCAAAGGCTCCTTACACATGAAAATAGAGTAGCTGGGAGTCAGGTTGTGAGAACAGAAGTGGCAAATCTGTAGGATTCCTACAGGAGCCAGAAGCTTTTTGCTGCAAGAAGTTTAAGCCAAATATATGCAGTGATTCAGACAAATGTGAACTGAACTGGATGCTCTTTCAGCACCCACTGGCATGAATAAATCATTGATTTTATCGATCTGTGCATTTTCAGTGATAACTGAAAACGGTTTTTCATTATAAATTCTGATTGATCCAAATTGTTAGTAATGGCTGCTTTATTCCTTCTTCCTGACCAGCAGCAAGCACTCCTAGAAGAGATATCCTATTAATCCTAATGAAGAGTTTTCCTGATTGATCTGTCCAACGAGCAGGCTTTCATTTCAATAGATTGAGATAATACTGCTCCTATCTTTTAAAAGTTTGTCCTTCTATGTATGAGCTATTAACTATATCCAACAGTGGCCGTACTGGCTTAAATTTGGAGCCTCTTAGGAAAAAGTACTGAAAATCTGTCACAATCAGGAACTTTTCCTAACTGAATTTTAATACTTTGGACAGTCTGTATCCTGTTGCTTGGTCTAGTTAGAGAATTGAAACATCTGTTCCTCAATTCTTAATAAAAATACAGATAGTCAGCTAAGATTTTCTGCAGTTACTGTGCTTGTGCATACTATTTTATTAACAAAATGGTTTAATTTAGGCGTTGCAGAAAGAAATGGTTTTTTACAATTAATAGTTTATTTTCTGTAAGGCTGTTGTATGAAGAATATTTTGATTGCTATAGAACAATCAAATTTACACAGCAACCCAGAAAATACTGTCTTTAACGACTTGACTCGAAAGTGAGGGATTAATCTGGGATTTGCTCTTTTCTGAAAACAAGCTTAGCCATTTTCTCCTTTCAGGGTAATCTTGGAGTAAGAACCTTGTGAAAATTTCACATGGGGCAAATGTTAGTTTTAAGGAGATGAAATGATGGGCTTATGGGGAAAGCATAAGACTAAGCATCGGAGGAGCTGGGCTTTGATCCCAGTTCAGGAATGCACTGAAGCGTGTGCTCAACATGCTTTTGTTCTTTCCTGGAGAGGGGGAACCTGCAGGACTCTGTACGGTCCCAGAGAAGCCATTTTAATAGCCATGATTCGATTTGGTCGTATTTAGAATCGTTGTAATGCTAAGCTATTTCACAGAAGTGTGGTAAGACTTAATCTGGCGATAGCAATCTCTTCCAGAGTGTAGTAAGTGGATAAGCATAAAGGATCCAGCGTTGCTGGGTTCTATCAGCAAGAATGGAACATAAGACAGGAAATCTGCCCAGGGGTTGCAGATACCTGCACGCTGCAGGATGCTATACGAGAGATCAAAGTCCTGTTTTCATTCACTCTATTTCATAATCTACATTCCATGCTTGTTGTCTTATGGTCACCCATAAAAATAGCCAAGTGAAAAAGCGTAATCTTTCTTTGCTTTCATTTGGATAGTTTTTATATCTCCGGGGACTCTGGCTCAGCTGGCGAACGTGGGTCTCCAGGCTTGTTTACTTTAACTGCTAACTCAGTGCCAGCATTTGGTTCCTGTCCAGTCATTTAATCTTTGAAGCTTAAATAACTATTTGTGTGAAGTTGCTTGAGAAAGAAAAGCTTCGTAGTGGACATCGCCTTGAACGGTCCAGCTCTGCCGGGTCCATGGGGACGCCGTAGGTTGAGCCTGGTGAGTTCCTGCACAGGGAGCAGTTGACCTGGTCTCTGGGAAAATGCTGCTGCTCCGAAATGGATTCCTGTGGATTGCCTAACTTTAAAGTGATAGGGCTAGACAATGTTATTCTTCTGTGAACCATTCCAGTTATTTAAAAGACCTTTTACCACAGCAAACCGCAATGTTTTTTAGCATTTTAAGGGCTTGATTTTTCATCTACATATAGATGGGAGCATGAGATGTATAAAGCTTCAGAAGCATTGGTTACGCAAATGAAAGCACTGGGATTTTGCAAGAAACTTATTGATGAGGTTTGGAAACCTACAGGATGATTCTCAGCTTTTAGGCTCAAGAAACCTAATTTTGCCACAAGATTCCTGCAAGCTGCTGATTTAAGTGGAGTCAAATCTGGTAACTCCAGCTCTGACTTTGGCTCTGGATCTAAAGAAGGCTCTGGTTAGTGAGGTTCTGAAGAGCTAATCTCTGCTGTGTTTGGAGTAGATGAAGTCTTTTGGAAATTCTGCCAAACTATTGATCGGTTTTTCTACAGATGTTATAGTTTTGCTACCATTGTTTCTATCCTGTTTTACCTTATTTGCTGCAGTAAAAGCTATGTGAAATGTTAAGTTTGCCTTTAAAAAGCCAGAGGTTGTAATGAAGGATAGACATCCATCTCCTAAAATGAACAGGTTTCGTGTGCCAATGTGAGCAACTTGGAGTTCATTTTGTGTTAAATTTTTATTCTATAGCCCTAACTTAATCAACTAATAATAGAACATTGGTGGAATCAGTTCTTTAATCAACAAGATTCTTTGACTTCCATTGTAAAACACATTATGCTTTGAATATTGAATATGCAAATACTCTACCTCCCACTCGAGCTATTTTCAAGACCTTAAAAGTAGCTGTAGAAGTGAAGAGAATAATCATTTGCTTTTCACCCTGGGATAAACTGACAGAAATGTGTTCAGATTTGATAGCTGTATGTGGTCATGTATTAAATAAGTTTAATCTTTTACCTCATTCTTTATTATATTCCACTGGTCAAATGAAATCTCTGGATCGAGACAGATGACCGACTGCGCTTCCCTTAAAGTTCCCTCAGGTAGTTGGAGAGATTGTATTTGCACTTTTATAATCTCTTGAGAATCACAGAAAACTCGGTATCGTCTAAGGAATAATAAAAAATAATAGTCTTCTCTAAACTAAGGGGACATACTTGAATTTGCTGTGAAAAAGAATGAATTCTGGTAATGCTCTATTAAGTGTGCCAATAATATAACAAAGACAGTAGGACAGTACCCGAGCTGCCCCCGCCGTGCGGTGCTGTGGCTTAGGTGACCTTGTCTATCCTTGTCCTAGGTATTATGCACAATGTAAAATGGTATTCCAAAGCCACACAGAGTCCAATCTGCATAGAGCACATTGAGTAATTTGTGGGTTTGTTCTTTCACCAAAAACGTTTATAGCTTTTGGCTTTAAAAATAGTTCTGGAGCATAGCAAGAGAGAAGCAGCTTTGGCCTAGATATTGCACAGGATGGCAGATGAACAGGGTTGATTTCATTGTGGGCATTTTGCCCAGGACACTTTTTATAGAACATACAGTTACTCTGGGGGTTCTTAGGCTGTGGTCACATTGGGGTTTTGGATTTATTCTTTAGAAGGGAGAGGCAGAATTTTGCAAGAAGAAAAATGAACATACATTTCAAAATCTTAAGTTCTCTGCTTGAGTTTTAAGCTTGTGTCATTGGTAGCAGGACTCCTGTTTTCTCCTGGGGGCTGCCAGGTTTATGCTCACACTGCACACACCAAACCCCTCCTCATTAAGTAACGTTCTGAAGCCTGTTCTTACATCATGTACTCTAATAAATTACATTTGCTTTCCATCTCTGGATCTAGATGCATTTTTGAGCTGTGACTGGCATTTGTCACGTCAAATATAAGAGTAAGAGTTGGGCCTGTTGACAGATGGAAAACATTAAGGCAAAGAAAAATACTGCATGTTTGCTTCAACACCTGATATTTCATATGTTACAGATTGAGCACGCACGGATTCAGATGTAAATTAGCTAAGGTTGTCGATCTGTATTTTTTTGCTTGTCTTTACTAAAAATACAAATTCTCCATTACTTTCAATTTTGAGTGAAATATATATTGCGTTTCTCTGCTTCTATCCAAGGACTCTGCTTTTATTTTCCTGTTTTTAAAAACTTAGCCAGTGATAGCATTTAGTTCTGCAGGAGTCAAGAGAACAGAACCACACCTTTTAACAATGGAGTGCTAGCATTTTTGTAAAGAAAATAGTCTTTTCCCATGCCCTCTTCCAATTTTTCTGCACTTTCTTACCATGTTTCTCTGTCTGCAGAGCTCTCTGGGGCTGCTGATCAGGTGCTCTGTTACAAGTGCAAACTACTATTGCATTAACTTTTTTTGCTATCTGTGATTCTCACAACATTCTGCAAAGAGTAATTACTTTTCCAACTGTCAAACGCTGGTGAGTAAAACCAAATGATCTCACACATCACGAACGAGTGAGCTGGGACAGAGAGCAATAGAGCTGGGTTTCTTGATCTCACTCGGTGAACAAATGCAGAGCTGAAAATAAATAGACCCTGGGAATCCTGAATTCCAGTCCGCTGTTCTAAACCCTTAATCTTCAAAACAGGGTAATTACATTTCCTATAGCAACAGTCTGTGATAAGGCCCTTTTTTTGCTTTAAGTGAAATGATATTTCTGTTCTCTCTCGTTTCAGTTTAAACACTATGTTAATAAGCTCCGGAGCAAGAACACATTTTATAAAAAGAAGCGACTGGAAATAGCAGAAATTACAGCTGAGTACGGAATCCTCCAGAGGACGGAAGAACTTCTCAAACAGCGCCACGAGGCTCTTCAGCAGCAGTTGGTAATACAAGCATTTACTGCTCCCACGGTCCGTCACCCTTCCTTCCTGATAACAGCTATAGAATAAGATGGATGTTGTTTTGGTAGATTCTAATGTACATCATCCTCAGCTCTCCTGCTGTCGGGAGTAAAAGAGGCATTAGGGTATAAAATTTATTTTTGTCTGTGACTTTGCTAAGCTGCTGTACTTTATGTTCAGCAGCTGTTTCTTATAGGCCATCATGATTGTTCTGCAATTTCTTTTTAGACTGAGGGCTTTGACCTTGCTTTTTAAAGGCAATGGTAAATCTTCACTAACTCCAGTTAGAGCAAGGCTGGGTACTTAAATTAGTTCTTGGTATCCACATACACAGTAAGGGCTTTGAAAATCACCAGCAGCAAGTAGGCTTCAAGTTACTGCTGCAAAATACATAGAAAAAGTATTTTAAAAAAGAGCAGGCAGGAAGGAAACATTCTAACCCCAGAATATTTAGGAGAAAATATGTTTCACAGTAAGTGAAAAATGTACAAGTGGATGAATGCTTTTTCTAAGCCAGAACAGCAGGAGAAGGATTTCTGCTAAGCCTAACTGCAAGCATTCAAGGAACATGCACACATCCCAAATGCAAGAGATTCCTTTTTTAGTTCCTCTGCTGTGTTTTCTTCCAGTATTCTTGTTATCAAATCGTCTTTTGTAGGTACGTACTTTGCATTTTTAAACATAAAAGTATTTGCCTTATTAAAATAAACTTGAAAGTGTGAAAATACATGGGGTAGACACTCACAGATGCAGTGGATAATGCTGTGCTGTTTCAAGAGGGCATTCATTGTTTAATTAAATACAACTGGAACTGTTACCTGGGTAGAAAGAAGCACCTGAGCAGTAGGATCAGAGCTTTTTCTGGCCAGCGCTGCTCAGGTGGAAGGTAGGTGTGTGGATGTGTCTTTTCACAGCAGGAGAACCCGTGTCCGCTACCTGTCGCACGGGGAAACAGCAGAGACAAGGCACTCAAAGTTTTTCTGTGAAATGCCTACACATGCTCAGTGGCACGTTCTCCTTCAAGCCTGGTCTGTTCTAAACTCCCTTGTTGTAGGAGTACAAAGCTCTGAGTTCATAGAGTTCTTACCACCAGGTGACAAGTGCACGCTTTCCCCCCGTAGAATCAAATAGACTGTTTCTAGCCCTGGGCATAACACCCTGACAAACTCCGCGCTGCGGTTAGAGGCTACAGAATGCTCCCATCGTGGCAGCAGTTGCTGTGAGTAGAGACAAATATTTCCTTAAACATCTGGTTGTAAAAGGTTTTGGAGGATAATGGACTTGGAGTTCAAGGATATATGGCGCTGTTAAGAATGGATGTTTTGCTTTTTAGCATCTTGTGGATGCTTTAATCAACGTTTAGTTTTCAGATTACAGAAGATACCCTGGTGCGTACTTAACGAGCAAGCAGTGCTAAAGACCAACATATAATTAAATGCAAAGTTTATGTAATGTAATGCTAGAATTTGAATAAGATGGTATTAGTAGCAATATAACAAATACAATATTTATTTAATTTTCCTTGGCAGTTGTTTCAAAAATAATTAGCTACTTTTTCAGGTTAAGCATCTGGATTTTACGTATTGAACTTCTTCAGAGCCTGACCTAAAGCCCACTTCACTGTGTGGAAACTTTCTGTGCGTTTCCTTGGGCAATGGATGACCCAATAGTGTATTTACAGAAAGTTATTATCCTACTGTACAGGCACTAGACAGAAAGATAATTTTTCTGGCAGCTAGATTATTGATCATTTTTAAAATAAATTGATTACTTACCTTTCCTGCTTTCTCTGGCTCAATGAAGGAATTTGCTCGTTACCTGGTCAACAGACTCACATTTGGCGTTTATTTTTTTGTGTCTGCAGCAATCTATTGAAGACAAGAAAGGTATTTCTGGATATAGTTTCACCCAGGAGGAGCTGGAGAGAGTATCTGCAGTAAAGAGTGAAATGGATGAAATGAAAGGCCGAACACTAGATAACATGTCTGAAATGGTGAGTTTTGTCTTAAGCTATTGCATTTCCTCAGTTTGAATATCTGGTTCCCCCGTGTAGAAAACCAAGTTTAAGATTTTTGTTTGAGGCTTTTAATTTTCTTTTAATCTATTTATTCAAACAGTATGCATCTGCAAAGGTAATCTTGGAGGAGTTTACTAAAATGTGCATTTCTTTTAATGTACAAAAAAAGAAAAAAAATTGTAAAAATGTTCTTACAAAGAACTCGTACTTTCCTCCCCTTCAGAACCGTTAGGGATACAAGAGTCTTCTTCTCTTTGGTTTTTACTTTTTTGTCATTTCAGAAGTGGTTTCATATTTATTCTTGCACATTATTTGAGAGAGGTGAATGGTTTCCCTCTTTTGAAAAAGACAGTCTTTTTTTAAAGTGTTTGTAAGTCCCTAGAGTTAAGCATTTGTTAAAAAAATACATAAAATGCCTAAAGAGCTGAATGTCTTGGTTTTTAATCTGTAGCCTGATTTTAAATTGCCCTTAGATCTGTCGTGTTTTTATTTAACTTTCTGCATAGCCCCAGCAGCAAGACAGAACTTGCATTTCTAATTTGAAAATATTATAAAAGAGCAAAAAGCAAAATAGTGTTCTTGGAGATCATTAGGGCACTTCAATAAAGTGGTGTCAGTAAAACAGAATGGCTCTCAAATAGAAAGCTGGATTGAATTTGAATTGTCAGTATAAATAAGTGACTCTATTTTAGCATTTTTGAACTTTAATTAACCTGTGCTGGGTTTTTTTTTTTGTATTTGTTTACTTAAGGATTTCTCCCTTTCTCTCAGTCTCTCTCTGCAACTCCTTCATTTTCCCCTACTCCTTAAGCTCTTTAGGGGTCTGGCACACAGGCTGGCTTCTGGAATTTTCTATGATGTTGTCAGTTGGAAAAAATGGGAGCAGAATCCATCTCATTTGTGGTAATGACCCCACTGCAACGTGGGCTCTTTCCCTTGTTAGTTAAACCTGAACTTACATCATGTGTAGTCCAGGCTTCATCGCCCATTTTGGTCTCTCCATATTTTGGTTTTCTTCTCTTTCTTTTCACATTCCTAATTATATAAATGTACTATTAGTATCCTAATGTTAATGTATACTATTTTGTCCCTCTGTCAGGTAAAAAAACTGAATGCTACAGTGGCTGAGAAGAAGGCAAGCCTAGCTCCTGTTATCAAAGAACTGAGACAGCTGCGTCAGAAGTGCCAGGTTGGTAGAAACACTTCTCTCGTCCCATGTAACTAAAGTCAGAATCAGAAATAAGTGTAATTCACAGCTCTCTGTAATGCTGTGCAAGGACACAGTCAGCTCTTAAGGAAAGCTGGAAATAGCAGAATGGGTCAACAGTGATTTGCAACAGGCAGCCTGTAAAAGACTGGAATTCATAAAAGCTGGCAGTGCAGGCAGAAAATCAGGCTGAAAATTTTGTCCTTTATAGCAATTAAAAAAAAATTCTACACCAGGAGAGAATTTAAAAAATCA
This sequence comes from Nycticryphes semicollaris, assembly GCA_013400055.1. Classification (NCBI taxonomy): domain Eukaryota; kingdom Metazoa; phylum Chordata; class Aves; order Charadriiformes; family Rostratulidae; genus Nycticryphes; species Nycticryphes semicollaris. Next base: position 731,866 of record VXBJ01002308.1, read on the forward strand.
CGGTTCAATGCTACAGCAAAATTAGTTTTCAAATTGGTTTCAAAGCTTTTTTTGTGTCTCAGCACTAATGATCTAAACTAACCCTCTCCTTTTTCAGTGGATTGCAAATAACGTCTCGTCCAAATAGTTGAGTACATCGATCCAAGTCCTATATTCACGTGTAGGAACGACATACTTACCCATTTGTTTTCAGAATTTTATAGAGAGCTGAAAAAACAAGTCAGTCAGGTCCACAGCTGCTATAAGCTGGCTCATTACCATAGAAGGAAATAGAGCCATCCATTGATCCACTCACTGAATTGCCAGAAAACTTACTTTTAGTGGTTCATTTGAAAGTGCCAGCAAATGAAATCCAGCTAAAGGTGTTGGTTGTGTACAACTAGAAAGTCATCTTTTCAGAGGTAGCAAGTATATTAATCCTTTCTTCATCTCTATTTTTATAATCGCTTTCCCTTCTTGCAAGCCCTGCCCTATTAACCTGCTGCATTAAAGCTAAAGTAAAGAGGACATTTGTGTGGCACGTTGTGGTGGACAAGCTGATCCCCCCCTGGGCTGTGGAGGCTCGTGGTTTCCCCGTGTGTAATGATACCCGTGTGTCTGCGGGGTTGATGTAAGTGCCTGCGTGTGTCCCAGTAGCTGCGGCTGATGGGGGAGACTGACAAGAACACCCTCTGCTCAATGTCACATGTCAGTCAATGGCAGATTTCATTTATGTACCCTTTTACCCTTTTCACATAAGGAATTAACTCAAGAACGTGATGAAAAGAAAACCCAATACGACAGTTGCGCGGCGGGGTTAGAGAGCAATCGCTCTACGCTGGAACAGGTAAGATGGTGACTTGGTACAATATTTTCCCTGCCTTCTCTCTGAATGTGGAAAGTACAAATCAGTTTCAGGTGGAAATAACTCAACGGTGACCCAAAACTCTGCAAATCTTGCCCGAAGCTGCTGTGGACCAGCTACCCTCACCCATCGCCTGCTCCAGATAGCAACACATCAATTCGGTGGTACTTGGGATCGATCCATGCACCCATCTGCCAGAAATCCTGCTGACCTAGATATTAGGTCAGGAAAGAATTTGACCATAAAGTAAGGATTAATTTATCAAGACAAAACTTTATATGCATTTAGGAGAATCATGAAATACTCAACCCACCCAGTGGATAATTGATACACTGAAATTGATGGCAAGGATACTTCATTAAATGTGACTGCCTTGTGTTCTTACACATGACAGGTTTTTTAAAATGCACCCATATAGGTACAGTTAAGAGCTTGTACCTGTATATTGTATGCATTGCTTGAACTGTAGCACTTTTAGGAAAGGAAGTACTTAACTGCAATCCTTTAAGGTGTGGACAGTATTCATATCTTTATATGAAATTTGCTTTATCTTACTAAATTCACCTTCTGTGATTTTTGGTTTTTCAAGGCCTTACGTAAGAAATATATTTCAAAATAAAAAGGTGTGCATTTGAAGTGTGGGTAGATACAGAGATAATTCTTTGCCTGCACTAAAAGTACTTTTGTATGGTTTAATCCAAGCGAAATAAAAGATTCTACAGATGAGCCTACTGCGGAGCAGACCTTCCATAAGAACTATTTTACAATAGCAATCAAGGCTTTTTTCTTGGCAGACAAATCTTAGTCATTTTCTAACACATGGTGACAATCGCATCCACTGATTGAGCTGGACACGACTGTCAGCAAACTCTTGCAGCTGAGCAGCAGAATTCAGTTTTTCAGTCTGAAAACCACACGGTGACAGAGCTTTGGAGTTGGCAACTGCTGCGTGAATCCCGTTTGGATTATTAGGGTTTGGAACATTTAGAGATGGGACTAACCCACTATTTCCGTACTCCTCAACGGCATTATTGATTGCTAATTAACATACTATTAATATGCCTGTAGTGTCTAACATACATTTTGCAGATGCATTCCAGGAGATGCTCATTCACAACTGTGTTTAGCACTTAAGACGTGCTTAGGAACAAGAGTCTTGGCAGCGCTTGCGAAGTGTCAGTTAGAAGTCAGTCATAATTAATAAACACCTATTAACAGTCATTTAGCATCTCTAACTGTGACTGAAACTGCAAATCTAAAAATATCGATTGTCTTTGGGCTTTACAGAGAGTCTTTTTTTAGAAACAAACAAGAAATTACCAGTTCAGTATGTTGCCTGTTTCAGGCTGAAATAGAAGCACAGGGCAGCTCCTGTGAACTTCCGGTTACGGTGTCCTTTGAATCTTCATTCTTGTTCTACAGGAAGTGAAAGGGCTTCTTGAGGAGTGTGCTCAGGAAGAAAGCAACTACCATTCCATTAACTGCATGAAAAGGGTAAGATCGTAAGAAGGACCAGGTTGTTCTTTGTGAAATGAAAGAGGAACGATAATTTATACTTTTTTCAACTGTGTATTTCTTTATAGAACCTGGAAATCCAGCTGCAGCGTGCTAGAGAGGAGATGAAGGCGTACGTCTCCCCAGACCCGCAGGAGAGGCGGAAGGCAATCCGGTAAGTACAGTAACGTCTTGTCTTTGTGCTCACTTGAGGATACTCAGAAACTCAGGCTCAAGTTTGGAATTTTCTCACTGGCATTTGAACCAGAGGAGTTCACCTGATAAATTTAGAAACACTATAATAATCTAAAAATAAGCATCTCAAATTCCAGTCTATACTGCTGTAAAACCTACAAGTTCTCTCCGACATACCAAGAGATTTTCCCTTCCTGCTGGAGATTATAGGCCCCAGATAGTGGGTTTAACTTGCAGCCCCTGCTGGCTCAAGCTCAGAGAAGCTGTGCCTCAGCCTGGTCCTGCAGGAAGCGTGGCTCTACCAGACCTCAGGCCTCTGCCAAGGTTCCTTCCCCCAGTACTCCAGTGTGTAGGAGTAGAAGGTCTGCCACCTCTCAGAGAGCAACCATAGGCTGCCCTCAGGTTCTGTCCATTTCTTGGAAATCTTCTTTCAGGTGTAACATCTGTCACCATCACTGGCACGGGAAGGAAGGAGCACAAATACTCACCCGAAACGCATTTTGATTTGCTCCTATTTGCAGATCTTACCGGAGGTAGAATAAATACACTGTTCTGCACCATCACACTAACCTTCATCTTTACACTCAATTTACTTCATCCTGTGAGGTTTTTTTCAGGGTGCTTTGCCTTTGCCTGGTTGGGAGAGAACCAGAAAAGGTTATGAATTGAGCTGATGATTTTTTTTTACGTGCAGGTTTCCATTTGGAATGATGCAGTCCTGCCAAAGATTGAAATGTTCTCTGAGAATGAGATCTTTTGAATTAATTATCTGTGCTAAGAAGTCTAAACATTAACATGTCATACAAATTTTTTTTGCACTTTAGTGTTTATTAAATAGTTCTGTAAAAGTATCCAGTTTAAAATTTTGTGTATGTTCGATCCTCAAGCAATAAAGGCAAGAAGCTGGTTCAGCTCCATCAAAATTAAACATCGGGAAAATCCAACCCAAACCATTTGTAACTTACATTTGGTCACTGTGTCAAAATCTTACTCCAGTTTTTACTCTTCATAATTACCTTTCAAAATTCCAGTATTTTGTATAAAATAGAAATTCGGGTTTCCTGCTAGTTTTATCTTTGATCCACCAAAATTTCTTAGGTCCCAGCTGTCAGTGAAATAAACAAGCTGTTGTCACTAGTTTTGCAAAGTGGTCTTTGGCTTTCACACCACAGTATTCGCTGGGCTTGATCAAGTCTCTTTTTAATTTTGTAATGAATGGAATGAGTGAAAAACACTCTGATGTTTCGAAAGCAGGGTTGGGGATCCCTAAAGGTGTAGTCATTGCTGTACCAAGCAATCTCTGTAGAGTATGTAATTATTACTTCAGAGCGGCTTCAGCTCTGCTTTGTACCTCTCCAGCTCACAGCCTGCATCCATTCCCACAGTCTGCTTTGTTTTCTTGAGCTTTAAAAAGCCACAGCAATATCGTTCCTTGATGTGAGGCCTTTTCTTAGATTTCTGCATTTGTATTTCAGAGCCGGGACAGATTGTTGCTTGAGATCAGTGTAATCTGTGGTGTCAGAGCTGTGGTTCATGTACCGTCTTCTGTACAACGTGCCAAAATGCTTCACAGAGTTGTCCCATTCACAAAACAATTTAAAAATACGTCTGAGAGGCAAAGCAAAGACAGACCTGCTTAATTGGATAATTAATATTAATTGTATCTTCCGCGTGAAAGCTTCAAATCCAACCTGCTGACATCACAATGGGAAAAGAGGAACACTAGTTGTCTGTCACTTCTCAAAGGTGATGGAATTTCCCAAGGTCTCTGTCCTCTTAGGACTTTGTACCTTTCAGAATAATTTCTGGACCTTTCTGTTGCAGTGATGGCGACAAAGAGGTACCATCAGTTGGTCGTGCAAGTCGTGCAGATTCACAAGAGGCAATTTCTTCACTCGTCGTGAAGTTAAGAAAAAAAGTAAAAAAAGCAGTAGCTGACCACTAAGATTTTATGGGCTCTGGACTGGGGCCATTGACAGGGGTAGCGACCTGTCAGACTGAGTGAGAAAACTCCAGGGATTCCCTCAGGAGACACTGAGAGATGAGGTTGTTTTCCCCCATCGGATCCTTTGTGAAGTAGGAGTTGTCCCGATGCACGTTGTGCTGGTATCAGTGGAGCAGCATCTCCTGCAGTTCTAGAGCACGAGGCAGAGGTCACTAGGAAATGAAGGGTTAGATTAATATCCACCTGAAACCTTCTGCAAGGATCTAAGGCATGAAAATACACTTTGTAGCAAACAATGCTGGAAAAGTAAGAGTAAGAAAAGAATCAGAACTAATGTTAGGGTGGGAGAAGAAAAGGCCGAAGAGATAGAATGTGAGCGAAGGCTAAGAAACCTCTTACACCATCTTCCAAATTAGTGGGAGGTTGTGGAAAAGAAAAGATTGGTCTGATGGAAGATGATGAAACAGCAGAATGGAGCAGAAGGATGAAAAGAGACATGGCTGTGAGAAAAATCTTAGTGATGATGTGGATATTCATTAGTATGAAAGGCAAGAGAGCTCAGCCAAGCAGCTGCGGAGGCGCGGGTCAGGCAGCAGGCACTGCCCTTTTATGGCCTGGCAGGGAAGGGGAGGGTCTGAATTTATTCACAGATGCTGAGCAAAAAAATGCTCCGACTCAAATACTTGTGAAATGAGCTTCCACGGTGTGTGAGTATTCACACAGACAAGCCATCAAAGCCAAATGCTGGAATTAAGTCCAGCTCTGTCATTCCAGGTATGGCGAGGGGAATGCGGAGGGAGCATTACCACGCTCTCCCCTGTCCCTGCTGCACTTGCTGACTGCGGGCACAGAACCTCTGGAAATTATCCCTCTCACAGTGACTCTACACATTTTTGACCTTCTGTGAGAGGTCACAGAGCCGTCACATTTAAATGAATCACAACAACGTACAATATAGAGATCCCCACAAAATATATAAGAGGAGAAAAATTGTTTCTAGATGCCTTTTTAGAATGTGAATGTATTTTTCAGCAGTCACTGGAATGTAAACAGAGCAAAAATGAACCATAAATAGAACTGCACTTTCCTAACAACGTATTGAACAAAAAATGTCTCAATTCAGACCCTCTTTATTGAATATAAACTCCCTGTTCCATGGAGTCACTTCTTAGGAATGTGAAAAGTTAATTTTCTTCTCTAAAAATAGAAAGTTGTGGGTTTTTTTAATGAAGTTATTAAGTTGCATTCTTTCCAGTCATCATTATAAATAGTAAAGAAAAACTGACTAGGGAAGGCATCTAATCTTCTGATGATTACTTTAAAAAACCAAAAAGTATATTCTTAAGGTCAGATGTGTGTGAACATACGGGGTGTGCCAGTGGAAATGAGATTGGCCCTGGCTTTCCATCTCCCTGGCTGCCTGAGGGTTGCTGGGGATCAGCTGTGAAGCACAGAGCTTTGCAGCAGCCTCAAGACGGCTCTGATTTTGTTCTGCCAGGAATTGTCTAAGAGTGAGAGATCCTAAAAGGATCCGGCTTCACTCCTGGCGCATCCGTTCTGCGGGGAGCGGGGCCGGCAGCACCAGCCGGGTGTCCTTAGCAGAAAAAGGAAGGAGCATAAGAAAGGCAGTGCCTTGCTTCGACACGGCTGCTCGTCAGGCTCTAGCAAACCTTCCCGCTCTGCTATCATGAAGGCTGGTATTTCTTTCTGGAAATTGGGATTTCTCTAGGCAATGTGATTCTACACTGAGCAATTGGGGAAAATGCTTTATGTGAGCTGTGTTATTCTGTGGCCTGCTGGTGCTGGCAAACTCTCAACCTCTAAGTTGCAGGTGAAGTATAATAATGGATTATTTTTTCCCAAGTGAATCAGGGAAAATATTTGGGGTTTTTATTGTCACATTAAAAAAAAAATATTAAATAAGTACATAATGATCTGAATCCTGCTGTTTTGCTTTGCATATTATATTGTCAGGTTTCATGTATCAAGTTTGCATATGTCAGAAAGTGATCCAGCCGCTTGTTACAGACAAAGATGCAGAGCCAAGATTTTTAATAATGAATGTCAAGAGTTATGCTTCTACACCTATATTTAGGCACCTAAATGTGACGGCTGTTTTCTGAGTGAGGAACGCGCAGCGGTTCCATTGCAGACATCAGATTTGTTAAACCTGAACTACTGTTCCCCTTCCTTCCTGTATTTTCCCACTCATTCTAACGCTACAGCCACAGCAATTAAGAGCTGTGGATTTGTAGCTCTGATGCTTGTACAGTGACCGCTGACCTCAGGTATCACCAGCATAAATGCATTCTTAAAAAGGGATCGAGTATGTCTTATCTTAAACGATCTTGCTGTTGTCTTCAAGCTGGCAGGAGCAGTAACTGTGCCTGCTTCAAAAATGCAAGAGAACTGATCCATTCTCACTTTTCCCCACTGCACAACTGAGAGAATCAGAGAGAGCTGGTCCTTGATGTCAAAGGATGTGTTGTCCGAGGTTTCTTTGTGCTTCCTTGTCTCTCTCGTTTATTACCCTCCCTGTACTTTCACAATTTTCTGTGTTTCCATCCTTTTTCTTGCCTATTACAGAGAACCAAACAAAATCATAACAAAATGATTTTATGTTTCCTTCAGAGAGCAGTATACACGAATAATCCTTGAACAAGAAAACCTTGGGAAGGTAAGAATGAGGTTTATACCTTGCAAAACCATTGTACAGTTCATATTTTTGTGGGACTTATTACCACAGGCTGTGGTCAGTCTTGTATAAAAAGCATATTGCAGCCTCCAAAGAAAATTCCATTACTGCTGGCATTGGTAATTAATACCCTGAAAAGAGATCTCCCTCGCTCTCCAGGGCTTGATTTCCTGCAGAGTAGAGCATGAGCCGCTTGTAAAAGATCGTCAAACAGCTTAACGTGACAGCACATTCCCCGAAAACCATTTGGACGAGAGACTGAAACAAGGGCATAACAAACAGTGCCAGCTCAATTTTTCTGTTGTATATAAAGCAACCTGTTGAAGACAATAAATTTTGAGCCTGTCAGTCTTATCGCTGTTATTAAAGGCCAGGGGATGATCAGCGCAGCGGTGTTAAACAAAAGCAGTTGTTCATTTTTAATCTTGTATGAACCTCAGATCAGCAAGGACAAGGTTAGGCTTCCCTGATTCATGCTAAACATCTTTCTTTTCTTAGTTTCCTTTTCCCGAGTGAATCCGAGAGTGATTTCTACAGGTTTGGGCTGCCACTGTTAATAACCAGGAGTGGGTTTCATTGCAAAACATCAATTTTGTGTTTATAATCTGCAGTTTGCAACGTGATCCGGCCAGAGCTCTGCGTGGAAATGAACTCAGAATTTTAGCAGAACTCCTCAAATAGATCAGGCTGTTGTTTAGCCAGTTTTGAAACGTTGAAATAATTGCCAGAAATCTGAGTCCCAGGTGTTAATGCATTTATGACTTAATAGGAGTGTCATCATCTTGAACAAAATAATCCTTCAGTAGCATCTAAGAGTCTTTGTTACCCCAAGCTGCCTTTCAAGCACTTTTTGTGGCCTACAACTGTTCCACAAAATGTTCTGTATTTTTAACAGAAATTACGAGAGAAGCAGAAAGTTGTACGGGAAAGTCACGGGCCAAATATGAAGCAAATGAAAATGTGGCAGGATTTTGAGCAGTTAATGGAATGTAAGAGAGAATGTTTTCTGAAGCAACAAAACCAAACAGCCATTGGTCAAGTCATTCAGGAAGGAGGTAAGGACAGGCTGGTATTGTGAATTGTTCCTTCTACCAACATAATGGAAGAAGACAGTGTGTTCCTTCCTAAAGGTAACCTCAAATTCAATATCGTTGCTTTCATTATTTTTGTTGTAAATTTGTTGTACATAATTTGGTTTTGGTGGATAAGCAAAGAGAATGAACCACTCTGCAAAGGTTTCCCTCCATCGTTGAAGTGACAACACACTGTAGCTATGAAGATCTGTTATGAGAGCTGCACCAGGGTGAACCTCATCGTAAATCTTTGCTTTATGAGGCTGGGAATGGCATGCATCTGCAGAGAGATCAAAGGAAAAGAAATCCTTTTCCAGGGTCACAGAAAACTTAGGTAATTGCTCTGTTCCTTATTCTCTGTCACTAAGGTTACATTTTTGCAAGGCCTGGGACTTGATGGTGTATAATTGTGGCCCTCCTGGCTTGGCCCTTTGCGTCCCTATTGTCTTTATTCATCCAGTGTGACTGACAAGAATGGAGCCATTTTCCCTCTGAGCTGCCCAGGCCTCGCCTGCACACTCCTGCTCATACTTTCCTTGCACGCTTGAATTAAACTGATTGTGCTTCCAGGAGACAGCTCATTGCTACAGCGACAGGAGTAGGTTCAGAGAACAATTACTTGGACTCTTGAGATTTTTCCATTATCTTTTGTTGTTGTTTTTGAGATGTATTTTCCTTGCACATACACCTTTGTCTGGTTTTTTTTTCTTCTGGGTTGCCCATGAGAAATTGTAAACAGTGGTTGACTAAAGGCTTCTGGAGGACACTTTGTGGTGGATTGGCTGTGCAGGGTGGTTCCACAGCGATTACACTACCCAAAGAGGGTCATCCCCGGGATGGAGGGTTATTGATGGGTGTAAATGTGGCACAGTGGCTGTTGCATATGTTAAACAGGTCGATAGACAGGGCTGTCCCAGCTCTGGCTTTGACCCCGGAGCTACAGGCAACTGTCACTGCCCTTAAAATTGCGTCATGAGACCCAGAGCTGACCCAGGGGAAGAGGAATGTAGGTGAGGTTTGAAACTGTCCCTCACGCTTCATCATTCCGGAGGAGCGCCTTTTAGCCACAGTCAGAGATCAGAAGCAGAGAGAGGAGTCTGCAGGACCAAAACTCTTCAGTTTTATTCTTCTTTGGTCTCTTGGCTTATTGAATTTCTAGATAGGGTGGGGGTTTTTTAGCTTTTCCTGCCTGAAGTAAAATGTCTTTTCAGGACAATTTCACTTTCTCTGGTACCTAACTATGAGATCTTCTGCTGTTTTCTACAGCGAGAGAGAGTATAATAATTATATAGCTCCTAGTTTGCCTTCACATTAAATATATTTGTTAACAGAACTAAAATAAAACCTGACAACTATATTTTGACTGTGTGGTATTCTTTTTTTTTTTACATTTACATTTTAACATTTCTCTGGTGAAAGAAGGTAAATTACTAGTGCCCGGGCCACGGGCAGAAGAGGTTTGAATGGATCATGTAATGACATTTATTTCAGGTGCCCTCAAAGGGTTCAATGCTGCAGCGCGTGTGTAAAGGAGTGGGTCTCAGCCCCGTGGATTCCCAGGACATCCTCATGTAAGTCCTCCCACGCTGCCGAATAGCTGAGGATAGTCTTTCCCAACAGCTGCCCGCTGATCTTTCCCGGGACGAGGAGAAGCAGCTTGTTCTCCCCTACGCACATTTTCAGGGAGGGTGGAAGGAAGGCCGTGGTACAGGACACGGGCACAGGCAGATCCGGTTGGGGTGGGGAGATGGTGCAGCTTTTCCACCGCCCGCTGCTTCCAGGAGTTGATGTCACAGCAGGAAAAAGGGCTTTATTAAGGCACCGAAGGGAGACCATGTTGATGGGGAAGGGAGAAGCTCAGGGAAGGGACATGTGAGGACTCCATAGTGTGGGCACGGCCGTCTCCAGACACACCTGGACATTTTCTCCCTGCTGGCCCCACACCGCTGTTACCGTCCCTCACCTGCGCTGCTCGGTGGGGCCTGGTGGTTTGAAGAGAGTTCTGGTAGTTGTTTACTTGGACTCCTAAAGGAGGGTTTTGCTGAATATGCGATAGCAAAATAACACAGACAACGAGACATGAGATGTCCTGAAAACATGGGATAATCACCAAAAATGGGCATTTAGGTTTCCTTGGGATTCAGCCTATGGTTCAGAGTCACCAGATGGGGCAGGGAGAAAGGGGATTTTATATACTTCAAGTCAAAACCTTTATGAAAACCTCAAATCCCATATTTGACTAGACCACTAAAGCAAAGCTGCAGCACGGGGGATTAGCCTGCTGCCCAGGAAAAGAGTAATCCTTTTGAAATCCAGAGCAAGGATGTAGAATAAGATTGAGTATAACCATTTTCTGTTCAGAGTTACCCTAAAAATAGTTCATCTTTCTTCCTTGTAAAAACAGTTTACTGGTAGGTACTCAAAGATGACGTGATTGTTGTTCTGATCTGATTAGTGTTCTGTCATTTGTACTGCGCCAAGAAAGGGCACACAGATTATACACTACAGCAGCAGCAAAATGACTTGCTGAGATGAAGCAGAAAATCATAGTAACTGTTATGAAAAGAAAATTGGAAAAACTCAAACGCTATTTTTAGCTTTTTATGTAAGTGGACATTTAATAAATGCAGCTTTAATGGATTCTGTTCACTGGCTTTTCCACCTTGTTCGTGATTTGATGGGAGCATTCAAAAATCTTTTGACTGAATTTCACAGTTATATCTAACTTGCTACAGGAGCTTACTTCTAATTTTTTCACTTTGTTATTATTAATAGCCTGGCTGGTTAACTAATAAGATGAACTTTACCGGATGGAGAAATTCCTGCCTTTTTCTTGTGAAGGTCCAACTAAATGAAAAATGTGTGTAGTTACATTTGGGGCCTCAGCACTCACCACATTTGGTGCAGTTGGATCACTGACCCGAGCAGTCACTCGTGAGCAGGACCTTACGCTGTTTCAAAAGGCTTCTCCTTATCTTCACCCAGACTCGGATGAGGAAGTGTTCCAGCTGTAAAGCTACTACAGAATTCCCCACTTTTGCATTATTTAGTCACGTTGACTTCAGCTGTCCTAAGAGCTCCAGGCAAGTTCCACATGGACCTAGGAGATGAAATAATTACAGGCATAATTAGATGAGAAAAGAGAGTTCTGTGACCAGCCATTCTACCATCTGGATATCAGATTGTTTTGTTTCTATTAGTGGTACCATTGGAACTATAATAAATAAATGTTCTTAGACTTCCTTAAGTAACCTATTTGTATATCTTTACTCACAAGGCTATTATTCCTGATGAGATCATATGCATAGAGTTGCCCAGAATCATAAAAGTCAGGCCCTGCTGTTGTCTCTATCGTGTTTAAATATACTGATTTCCAGAGTTTTCTTGATCACACTTTCCTACAGTGTGATGCTGCTCGCTGTTACAAAACACAATACGGCAGAAGTATTTAGCAACAGTAATTAGTTCAGTGCCTAGAAAATGTCCTCACGATGGGGACGTTCTGACTAAGAAGAATAGATATCCCAGGATGCAATAAGCAATATAAAATCTGTTCTCCGAGTGACTTGCTGGTTCAGGAGCTGGAACTGAAGCGCGGAGCTGCTTCTCCTTAGGTCACTATTTGATGTCTGGCCCAGACGAGCAGCGACTGAGAGGTCCCTGCTGACTACCTGGTGGCTGCCCTCAGCGAGTCATCTCTGCAGAGCCATTTGGCAGTCTCAGCCCCATTCCTAAATCACCGCTCTGGCAGTGTTTGGCGAGCCTAGAGCCAGCTTCCACGTGAAGGCAGACAGATGTACGACTGGAAGACCGCAGGGACTGAAGTGCTGTCACCCCAAAGGTGTCCCCTTGGGAGAAAGGTCATGACACATTGACACAGTGGGCTGTGGGAAGCTGTTACTCTGTCCTCTCATCTGTGGATGAGGAGGGTGCTGGTGCCTGCAGATCTGGTTTATCTCCTTGGTCCTGTATTTCCTCAGACTGAAGTGAAAAAATGAAAGAACTCAAGGTGAAGGTGTGCCCTGTGTTATCGTTTGTAGCAGAAGGTTTCCTGCTGAAGGAACCACTTAACTCTTTGGCTGCCTTTCTCTACTGCAACCTGCAATGGAAACAGAATTGAAGTCTTCGTGGCCGGGCCAGTGTTCCAGTGAAGGAAGTACTACACGAATCAACAATTTTATCACAAGGTACCACCTGTCTGGGCAACACCCAGTTGGGTAGCTGTTTTTTAACAATCAGAATCTGCCCTATTTCCAGCTCGTTTAAAGAGTTTTAAAATTCTCGGCATGAATTTAAAACAAGTTCTCCAAAATCATGGGGTCTCTGTTTCTGTGACGTTAGTTCCACAGTAGCAGTCCCCAGATTCTCAAGTCAATCCAAGGTCATTGGGTGAAAAGGGCATTTTTCACAATTGCATTACCCTGATTTGGCTGATTCTAGTTTACACACCAAAAAACCCCCTTCTGTAAGCCACTGTGCTGTGCTGATGTCACACTCTGGGAGGAGCTTTGCTGTTTGAGGAGGGGGGGCAGCAAACATATTCAGCAGGAACTGTGAGACAAATCATGCAGTCCTTACTTTCACAAAAACCCTCCCTGACTTCAGTGGGAGTTTTGCCAGAATCAGGTCTGCTGGATTTAGCTCTCTGTTCCACGGCACAGACAGGAATTAAAGGGCCAGCGTCAGATTTAGAAGACATAGGGAATAAAAAAGAACGGTGATTATCTAAAATAACGACCTTCGTCCAACACCAATCCGTGCTCCCCTAGACAGAGTCTAATTTCTAACCAAAATGAAATGTTTGTGGAAGTTTTTCTCAGCACAAGCAATCAAAACACACAAGTCCTTAGTGATATGGTTTGATTGTTATTAGACATCCAGGAGAGAGTGTCTGGCTCCAACGTAGTGCTGGACTATTCAGATTGTTTGTCATTAACATACAACTTCATGCATTACCTTGTGTTTAATGGCATTATTTATATGTATTATTTTTAAAAGTATCTTTTTTACCTTTTTTTGCATTTCCATTCTTCATAGTTTTGGGGGGAAAAAAAGTATATATTCGCAAATCAGGATGCACACAACCAGCATTTGCTGAACGCCGAGAAGGAGAGTTCTTCTCCTGCAAATGGATGCACACAAGCCAATGTCCATTGCACTGGTTCAGGCCAGACTCTCATTACAGAGTAACGTGTCATTTTTTAGCTTCTAAATTTTATTGCAAGTGCTCAAGTTTTAAAACCACTCATTTATACAATAAGCACTTCATTAGGTCTACCCTTCAAACAGGATAAAGCCAAATCCTGCACATTTTGCTATACACCAGAAAAAATGCAGTCGATAGGAGTATGGAAAATGGGATCTTACCAGTTTTCAAAGATAAATTCCTTTCTTTCTCCCTACTGCTTTTCCCTGGAATGGAATAGGAAATGTGCCTGGCACTTGGGGAGCACCAACAAGAAAACCATAAAGGCATACACCATGTACAAATAATAACCATGTAAGGGAAATAATGAAGGAATTAATCTTAATTTCTTTATAAATTTTACAACTGGTTCATACTGAAAATTTCTGCATTTAAATTTTGTGTGGTTTTAATGCTTTTTTTTTTTTTTTTTACTGGATTACTGATTTTTAAATAGCAGTTGAAACCCCAAGGTTATAAAATATGAATAATTCAGCAGCTGACTTGGTTTACACAGTTGCAGCATTTTCTGGCGAGTAAACTAGTGTTTAGGCATTTCTTTGCAGTTGTCACAGGAATCTCAGAGCCATTAGTGAAGAATTACCAAAACCAAAAAGGGCTGATTAATTTGAGATTCTAAAAATTGCAGATTTAAAAATTAAAAATCACATGAGAATTGACTCATTTTGCTTACCAACTGCTATTGAAGTGAGGCAGTGCTGTAAAACAGTGCTCTGTGAACTGCAGAATTCAAAAACTTTGAGTTTTTTAAAGTATTTATAAACCATTGTACCCATCTCTCTTCTTCTGTGCTTTAAAGCTTGCCATGCTTTTATAGCATATTAAAAAGCAAACAGAACTGTATCAGAATGTTGAAAGGCACCCACAGACAACCTGTTCCACTAATAATTTACATTCATGTTGCATCTTTTGTCCTGAAGGATTTCTCTACTTCGTTTTCATTTTACGTAGGCTGATCAGACTGCTCAGGTGTCTGCATGAGCCAGGAAACAGGGAGAGACCTGGTTTATCTTCACAGAGCAGTCGTGAAAATGGGGCATTTATTATTTCATGGGCAAGGACAACCTCATCCCAAAATGAAGCCTGCTTAGGAAAATATCTCCCACAGCTAATAACTGGAAAGAAATCTGAATCCTTCTAACAAAGAGGTGGAGCGTGGCATCCTTCAGGGTGGGTTTTTACTGTCGTGCTTACTGTTCCTTTTGCATTTTTTTATTCACTGCACAGTACTTCATCCAGTTGGATGTGAAATGCATCACTTGAAAAATCCATATACACTGAAGGTTCTTTTCTGCTTGTCGATTGAATTGAATGAAGTCAAGGTTGATTGTAAAATACACCGAGAAGGAAAGAAAGAACTCATATACTGGAAAAAGCACTATAAATATTTTCCTGGGATCATTAACGCAGCCTTGTAACACTTCACCCCGTGTAGTGGAAAGAGTTATACAATCCTTTTATGAAATGTCTAGAAAGTGTTTACAATTCCATCCCAAATTTATGCAGCCTTTTTTTTTTTTTTAAGTGTAAAGAAAACATCCCATAATTCTTAATTCTGTTATCAAAGTTATTTTCAACCTTTGAAGGGATTCACTTGCTAGTGACTTGGCAGTGTCAAACAAATGTTCAACTTTTATTCTGACACTTCTGGAAGAATTTGATTGAAACTATATATGTCTAGATAACACCCAACAAAGTGCCCCTCTTGCGTTTGTTTCGAGATATTTTTGGAAACAACAGAGGCGACCTTGGATGGAGCTGCTTTTCCAATTTAGGACTTCATTTGGTCTAAGAGAGTAAAATTATACTCTTTAATCCTTTTGTGGACCCACAAATGAGACAGTTTTATTTTATGCTACTGTAGAATTGGGTTTTTGTACATCCTGCACGGAGTCGATGTGTTTAGGATAAGAATTATTTTAAGTAATCAACGGATACTTTCAAGTGGACGTATAAATAGTCCTCCGATATCACATGTCCCTTAAAATTATCATGTCATCTAAACGAACCGTGGTCCTTTATGTAATACCTTTGCTTCTTTAGAACGAGTGTTAATAAATAAGCGTCAGCCTTTGTCTTTGCTTATAGACACGAGGAATCTGGTTTCAAGCCAGAGCTCACCCAGACTTGATGTAAAGTCTAAATGGGGGAGAGTGGTAATGCTGGCGAGCGCTCTCTGATGGAGCTGCCACCTGTCCCCATCGCAGCAGAAATATTGTTTGTCAGGCTTCAAGTTTAAAAGCCAAACTCCCTGTACGTCTCGAGTGGGGCGATTGTTTTCTTCTGGAGTCTGTTTGCCAGCTGTGCAATTGTATCTGTACAATTTGATTACATCTAATCACTTAAGATGTTTTAAATAGTTTGCAGGTATTTTTCTGTATAATCAATATATTTTAATTCATTTGTCCCTGCTGTAGACATACTGGATTCTGTAACAAAATGGGATGAGTCTGTAGCAATGATCATGCAGTTTCACCGCTGTGAATAAAACCAGAATTGACAGAGCAAAGTATTCTCATCATTTATCCTGTACAGTATTTGCTCTCCTCAATAATAATGTTGTACGGTGTTACCTAATGATCAAATACAAAGTATAAGATGGAAACTAAATCTAGATGTGCCAGTACAATCCATCTGACATAAGTGCTTTATGCAAATGCAGTTGTAAATATTCAGGAATATATTGTTTACATTCATTTGATTGCATTTATTGTCAATGCAGATTTCTTTAGCTCTGTTATATACTTATTATGAATATCCAGTTTCCTGATTTTATGGCATTTTCATGTCAAGTATTTGTAGCTTAAGAGAAACAATGCTGATCCTGTGAACCTGTATGTACATGAGAAGGACTACATTAGCATATGCACAAATCAGGTTAAAATAAACTTTGCTATAGCAACTTTCATCACAGAACCTCAAAATAATTTACAAACAACTCTTAGTGGAGTTGTTGGCTGTACAGACAGATAAGTAAGTGGCTGCTACTTATTTTATTTTCTAGATGAACAAACCACAGTAGGGAACAGAAACAGAAACAAAGCTGGGAATGTAGTCCTTGTCTCTGGGCTGTGGCCTCAGGACATGCCCAGGGCTCCCAACCCCATCTCCTGGAGAAACCTCCTGAGTCTTGTCCTGAGTGTGGCTGCTCAGACCCCTGGCCCCTGGCCCTCACCCCAGGTTTGGTGTATTGGAACATAAAGGGACGATATGGCAAACGTCATGAAATTTCCCAGTGCAGTCGTCAGTGTCCCGGCTTTGAG
Organism: Nycticryphes semicollaris; assembly: GCA_013400055.1. Classification (NCBI taxonomy): domain Eukaryota; kingdom Metazoa; phylum Chordata; class Aves; order Charadriiformes; family Rostratulidae; genus Nycticryphes; species Nycticryphes semicollaris. The sequence continues at coordinate 748,581 of VXBJ01002308.1, forward strand.
TATCCTCATCTGACCCCTGCCACTCCTTGAAAAGTAATTCAGAAGTAAAATGTCTACATTTGCAATGTGATAATGCATTGAAATGTGTAACAGAAAGGTCATAACAGATACAGATAAACAAATCCGATACAGACAAACGTAAAGCCATTTCCTGAAGGAGTTTGTAATTAAATTGTGACAAGGAATTTCAAACAAAAAGCATCGCAACTACCTCCATTGAGCTAATGGAGAGTCAACAAAACTAAATGAGAGATTTTCCCTTACCCTGAGATCGTTTTATAATCCCAGAGAGATAACTATCAGGAGAAGCAGTGCTGAACAGAAACCCTGTGCGTGTGCGTGCATGTATTCGAGCAGAGATTAGGTCTCTCAGTTACAGATGGGCGTACAGCACCCTGGGGCAACCTGTGATTTGTGTGCCTATTCTCCCTGCACCCTCCTTTTTCCAAGTGTCTGCCGTGTGCTGTGGCTGAAACACAATAAGTATATAAACTAGTGCAGAAATAACAGGAAATGCTATTTTTTTTCTGGGGAGAAACAAAAAAAAAAAAAAAGAAAGCACCAAAACATCTATAGGAAATGAAGACATTTTGAATATTATTCAATATTGTCTTCAAAAATTGTAAAGATGGATGAACCTGAAAGCACCACAAGAGAAACACTGACTGGCTTAGGAGCTGGTAAGGGAGGAGAGAGTTTGTGCCTCTGGTTTGTTGCCCCAGACAGCTGGGGTGAAAGCTGCTACTTCGGCTTCTCAGGTCTCCTCCTCAGGGCATCGCCAAGCTGGAAGTGGTTGGAATTAGGCCTCAAAGAGAAAGGAAGCAGATTTATCACTGGAGCACTACAGTTTTGGTTTTGTATGTGAGAAGGAATCCAGGGTAGCCTCAGTTAATGAATAACTCGGCCAATGGTGACAGCTCCTGTTCAGTCTGATAAATCCGGCCTTAAACAAAAACTGAACCTCTGTTGATATTAGCACATACCCCAGGGGAGTAGAACCATTTTCCCTGTGAAAAATTTCATTCTCAACAGAACAAGAAAATTAAACATTCATATTATTTCTTGAAAAAATACCCTGAAAAATCACGTTTACGAAAACCCACAACTTTTAAAAATGCAAAGATGCAAAGTCAAAATTTTCAAAAGAAAACTTACGTATTTTGAAAAAACAGACCAAAAAAAAAACCCAACAAGGGTTCTTTGGTCAATACAAAAAAATTAAAGCCAACTCAAATAGCTTTGATGGAAATATTCTACTTACTTACAGTATGTACAGCTGGTTACTGTGTAGTTCCATTAGAATCAGCTGAACTCTTCACAGCAGGTTCGGCAGCGCTTACAGTGTTATATTCCCCATGGAAAGGCAGAGATACTGGAGTTTCATAATAAGGAGATTTTTCCTTTGATCCAGCAGCTGCATCGGAGCCAATTTTACCTGGGAATACATAGTGCTGGTGCAATTTATCTTTGTTTGAAACGATCTATATGGGTACATCCAGTTTTTATAAAAGGGCATTCAACAAATGGTGTGGTTTGCAATGTTATTGCTTCACTGATACATAAATATTGAATACCTAAACACAACAGTAGCTAATTAAGTTGGGGGTGATTATTGGCCAGAGATAAAGCACACTTAAGTAAGCATGGATTAAGCCTGCCCTCTTTTTAATGCTACTACAGTTGCTCCCTGAATACAATGAGGATGTAGGTTTCCAGGAGATTAAATCCAGCAATAATTTGCACCTGGAATCTAAAAGAAGGCCAAAAAAACTTAGATGGAACTTCTTAAATTGCAGGGTGCTGCATACAGAACTTAAGCCAAAGCTTCTTCAAAACCGAAATCCTTCCAGAAAAGTACAAGTGGGAATTCTGCTTTTAACTGAAATCATGACCTGGTACATACTAATACATTCTGTACAATTTCTCTTTACAAGGCACAGACACTAAACCAAAATTCACACAACGCTGTTTCAAAAGAGAAGCTGCAAATCGATGCGTTCCCACCATCAGACCAGGGCCACCAGTAATCCCAACCAATCTGCCCAAATCAGAGTCAAAACCACATTCTACAGAAAAGGATTTATTTTCCCACAGGAAAATTTGCTGTTTCATACCCATTGCTGCACTAATGGTAAAAAAAAATCAGTCCCCACACCCATGTCCCTCCAGTTCACAGAATCACAGAACGATACGGGGTTGGAAGGGACCTCTGGAGATCATCTAGTCCAACCCCCTGACAAAGCAGATCCACCCAGAGCAGGTCACACAAGAACCTGTCCAGGTGGGGTTTGAATGTCTCCAGAGATGGAGACTCCACCACCTCTCTGGGCAGCCTCTTCCAGGGCTCTGCCACCCTCAGAGTAAAGAAGTTCCTCCTCATGTTTAGATGGAACTTCTTATGTTCAGGTTTGTCCTGTCAGTGGGCACCACTGAAAAAAGACTGGCCCCATAGTCTTGATACCTACCCTTTAAGTATTTATAGGCATTGATCAGATCCCCTCTCAGTCTTCTCTTCTCCAGACTAAAAAGAGCCAAGTCCCTCAGCCTTTCCTCATAAGAGAGATCCTCCAGGCCCCTCATCATCTTTGTAGCCCAGTTGTTGACCACCATGCGCTTTGTCAGCAAACTGCTTGCATGACTGACAACGGGTTAAGAGTTTTGGAGAACTGATCCATCTGCAACCCCCTTTTCAAGGCTTGTTTGCAACCACACACTGTGGGGACACGAGTCCACAAATGCAGTGTAAGATACTAGAAGACACTGCACGCAGACTCACGCTGTTCACAGAAGTTTTTATAAATAAGTTATTATTTTAAGTGCTGTCAACAAGCTAGAAGTAGGGTCTATGCTGAGATGAGTGGGCTACATGAAGAACATGACAGAAGCTCGGTCACGGGCAGAGCACACTCACTCCCACATACAGTGCCTGTGGAGCAAAACAGCTGTAAAGAAAACCCACAGTGCCTGGATGGAAAGCCTATGAACGACAGTAGCTTTGCATTCAAAAGAATCCTGTCCCAGATGAGTTAAACAATTCTGCATTGGTGTATTCATTGATGGATTACACTAGCAGAGAGGGATAGATGTTACTGAATAGTTAGGGAAAACCAAGTGGTGGCCTGAGAGAAGAGGTGGGATTGCCCTGCTCTGGGGTACCATCATCTAAACCAGCCTGCAATTATCGGGAGAATGTTTTTTCAGTTGTGCTGGCACAACTCCTTGTGGGGCTGCACAGTCAGGCTCATCTCAGTCTCTTGGTGAAAGATGATGATGAACTCAGTCACTCAGTTTGTAGCCACAAGCAATTGTAAAAGCAGAACCGAAGGGGTGGAGAGCAGCAGGCGAGGAGTTGGGAGCTGGGATTGAGTGGGCAGGGACACAGGGAACAAGGCTCTGGAGCTTCCTACACTACCTTTGCCATCGAAGAACGTGTTTTGCAGACCTCTCCCTATGTCTGCAGCTCCTATTGTCCTCCATGTGCATCAGAGATCGGCTCAAGGCAGTCTGGAGACAAATTAGAAGAATAACAACTGTTTTATTAAAAAGCTCATAAGCAAGGGTGAAATCTCCCCTTCATCAAAATCTACTCCCCTAATGGGATGTTGAGTGACCACAGAGCTAGATAACAAAAACCAAGACAGAAACATTTCGTCATTTCAGAAATGCTTGCCAAGCCATCAGTGTTGGAAGGCAGGAAATTAATACTCATAACTTCTGATTAGCTTTGTCAGAGGTGTCATGGTCCTCTCCTTTGTCTGATGCTCCAAAAATTCAATACAAAGATGCAGGATGATCACCTGGGCTTGATTTTCCAGGGAATGCTTTTCTGTCCATGAACTCATTGTCCTCCCCTCACCAAACATATGCATCTGTTAAATGAGAACATAAAGTTCTGGAAATCCATCTGTCTACGTGACGGTATAAATCAGCCTGAATCTCTTTCCTGATGTAATGTCTTGGACAGATCCCTCCCGATCTCCTGAGGAGGATTTTGGAACAACCAAAGAGAAAACAGGCTGCCCTAATTAGCACACCCCATTATTTACACTGGAAGGCGGGACTTCATCCATTTTATCGAGTGCTACATTGTATGTGTTGTGACACGTGTGACACATTGTACCTGTTCCATAAGGCTGAGGGTTAATACGGGGTAAAATACAACAATAGGGAGACTATAAAAAGCTTATGCGAGAAACTGTGGAAAACTCCAAAATACTGGAATTCAGTTATGGGTTATTAGATAATTCAAGTAGACAATATTTATCGGTCTCTTAAGCAATGAATATTTAAAAGATGTAATAAACCCTACACCATCATTTGTCTCGATAAGGGCAGCTTAAGGTGAATGAATGACTACGCTTTGTGACAGCCTGTTTTGGATATTTGCCTTTGCAAAATTAAGACAGAAAAGTTGTAAAGGAAACATGTGTAACTCTATTTTTCCAAGTAAATACTTTTCTCCGGAACTTTACTAAAAATACACATAGGTAATACAAATGTAATAGTGACATACATAACTACCAGGAATTCGTGCAGTGTCATTAGGATATGCATGGAAATGTCTCAGGAGATCAAAATGTCTGCTTATAGGAAATGTTAGACTCTCCTTAGGATTAATAGGATGGCAATTATTAGAGGAATGATTCACTCCTGCTCTAACCCCTATGAACTGAACTGAATGAACTAACCTCTTTTGAGTCAATCAAGTGACACCTCGCTGAGAGAGAAGAGTCCGACCCAAATAATCCATAATTAGATCATCAGCTGCTAACACTATTGATCTCCTGAGATTTGGGGTGGCCTGAGCTGCCCTCATTCTCCAGCTGCAACTCAGAGAACAGACTTCATTCTTGAAAGGAAAGTGAGATTTTAAAAAGACACCTGGAATACTAAAATAATGCTGTTGGATGTCCGTCTTCTTGGAAGTATCTTACTTTTGTTGCTGTTAATATATAACCAGAAATCAGATCATGACCTTGTCAAGCAGAACAGCAATTATATTATTGCTTGGATAATTGGGGATCTGCTTGTCGCCTTTTATTATACCTTGCAGGAAAATTAAGGTGCTGTTCAAATAGAGGTAAATTCTTAATATCAAGTTCAATCTGCCAAAATCACGACCCAGAAGATTAGCTCTTGTGAAAGACATACAATTTCTTTTTTAGAAAGACAAAATACTGGATCAATACTGAAGTTATAAAAGAATGTTTCCCTATTATTCTCATGTATTGGGCATTTAATGTCTATTGCCTTTTAAGAACATGATAGTCTTGGAATAATTCAAGTCAGTCTAGCACTACTTCTCCAGTGGTCAGTACCTAAATGTAGTGGGTTACATATGGCTTTGAAATTTCAAAACTGGGTTACATATGGCTTTGAAAATTCAAAATTATATCTCTGAAATTATGAAAAAATATTTCCATTTTAGTAGCTTATGACATAATTAAAAGTTCTATGTAAAAATGTTAATTCTATTTAGAATATCTTGTTCACAGCACAGCTCTGATGACTATTAAAATATGTTTGAAAAAGAAAACCTTGTTAGTATCAAGTTTAAATAGAACTCACTTATTTCTAAAACCACCTATGTTAAAACCTTTCCAGCACCAACATACCGAGGCACGTAGGATCCTGCAGAGATGAGAAGGCCCTCACACTCACCGCAGGGGGGTTTGTTCCTCTTTTCTAATGGCATATGTTGTATCAGAAATCACAGTTAAAAGAAATTTCATGGTCAAAATTGAAATATTTTCTCACATTTAACTCAGCCAAAACTCCTGTGATGGCAGAATTAAATCTGGGGTTGTTCTCCATGGTAAGGAAGACACAACATGGAGCAATTACCTTCTTTTTCTTCATTCCTAACTACAAAGACTGTTACTTTCTCTGAACATTTATAATCATCTTAAAGAGTCATTAGTAGCTGTCAGTTGTCTCTGCCCAGAATTTCTTATGAATTTTTAGAGAAACTTGCACCTGCACTGATCCAGATAAAAAAAATTAATCTTTTTTTTTTTTTTAATGCAATGAGTAGAGCAGATGGGAAGTGATTTTCACTTACAAACACTTACATATAAGCAGCATCTTAACCTCAGCTGATCCTCTCTTTTTCCCACGATGGACAGAAAGGTGGGCTGATAGCTTAGGGCTAGATCAGGCACCGCATCCAATAATTAAGTTCCAGACTGGTCAGACTCACACTGGGGAGAGAACAATTTTGGTGATTTCAGTGCCTTTGTCTTCTGCCAATATTTTTATTTTCTTGCAGTAAAAATATCCCTAGAGGAAAAGCTCTCACTGCATGTAACTCTCTTTTTCTGTTGAGTCATTTGGCTTGTTTATGTACCCTATGTAGAGGTGTAGTTTTACAAAAAGCCTTCTACACGCAGGAAGAACTCCCCTCTGAACACATTCTCTACCTGAGCATCAGGGAAAGAAATAAATCTGTACCTGATGACGTTTCAAGGGCAAGGAAAACAACCGTTCAGAGCAGAACTATCTGATTTGGTTCGTGTATATTTTTACTTCTATGTAGCAATCTGCTCTCCAACAGAAGATGCTTATTTGCAGAGAGGAAGACTGTCTCCTTTTTGGACTGACACCCGATCTGGACAGAAGGTGCCACTAAGGACAAGAGGTAAGACATGTCTTAAGCGTGGATTAGCTAATGCGATGGGAGCCTAATGTTGTAAAAGCAATGGTAATTGCCATATATGTTAACTAGTTAAGGATAAAGTCTTCATTTCTTCCCATCACACTTATCCATGAGCTAACATAGGCTAAATCTGCCTTCCACTGAGGAGTACATATTCCAAAGTAAAATATTCTACATATGGAATTTTAGAATTTATTATTCCCAAATAACTTGTGCCAAGCAGCTCTAGGGTACAGCTTGATTAATTTATTTTACACAGGCTGCCAAGTTAGAGGGCTTTACAATTTCAAAAGAAATCTTTTCCTTTCAGGAACCCTTTGGAGAAACTTTTCCAATCCTGGTATCCCATCATGAAGGTCTGAATAACTCCAGGTTGCAAATAGAAGTGAATGAGATTGTAGCAGACTGGTGAATAGGTTAAGCAGTACAGAAGACCTGTTACTTTTTGCTGCAATGGAAAATGCAAAAGGGAAAAATCAACTCAACCCTTATTTTTAGGTTATTTTTACTGTAGAGATTTTGTCTTGCAAACTCTTTCATGTAAGACATTAAATAACGTCGAGTTACTGGTGTGCCTGCTATGGTATCCAGTAGTTACTGAATATAAACCTGCCTGTTTGTGCTCTCCAAGTCTTTGCCTCAGTAATATCTTTAAACATAATAGTCTCTGCCTGTTGGCTTGGTTTCTCGTGGGGAGGGTGACGGAACATTTTGTGTTCTCTTATCTTCAATAGCAATGAAACAGGAGGAGCTCCACAATGCGAAACCAAATCTACTGCTATTAATACAACATCCCAGCCACAGAGAAGAGATTTGTTTATTTACCAAAGCTAGAGATGCCTCTCTCTGACCTTTCCAGAGCTTGTGTGCTTTAGCTGGGAATAGATTCCTCAGAACTGGGTGCTCTTTTTAAAAATATACAGTAAAAAACATACACACACACCCCCGAAACAGAGCCCAGGCAGTATCCCAAATTGCACGAAATGACACGCAGCTTTGAATAGCTAGAATATATCTAACTGGGGCACAGTCCATATTCAGTTTTCATTACTTTGCTGGTGCACCAACACCAGTCAGCTTCCCAAACCCCACTGGCCTTTCTTACTGCCACTCAGCAACACTTTTAGCTGTCTGTAACCATACATGGGCCCACTTTGTGTCTGGCACCTAACATCTGTCTGCAGCCTAAGAAACCTGCCGGTATAGATTACTTGTTTCCTTGCATAATTAAAAAGTGCTTTAGACTGTAAGCTATTTGGTTTAAAAGAAAAAACCAACACAGAGACTGTCTTCTTGTTGAATTCACTCTGCTTTACCTGTGGTTTAAGCCAGTGAAAATCGTTGCATACACAAATCAAAATTTGTTTAACTGTATTGTTCACAGTTTATTGTATTTAGTGACCTGTCTGTACAACTCCATATAATATCTGCAAGAGTTAAATCTTACCTTAACACTAAGGATTCAACCAGGTTTCACCTCTTAGACTCACAATCCACCTTGTTAAGCTGGTACATCTCTGGTATAGGAGGAGCCTCAGAGTGCTTCAGGACTACCTTTGGTGATGCTTGGTGGACAATTTTAAATTTAAGTTCCCCAGCTGTCTGCTTGCCAGAAGTAAAAATCAGTGTGGGCTACCTCCTCGGCCATCTAGCTCTCCAGTTTGGCATATTAATTCAAACCACCACTGATTTTGGTACCTGCTCCATGACTGTTTGATATTTTAGTCTAAGCAGACTATTAATAAATTACAGAAGCAGACCTGGGAGTAGGAACTGGAAAGCAGGGAAGGAACTGGCCCTACATTCCAAAGCAATAATCACCAAACAATATATAAAAGGAAAACAATAGTTATGCCATCTCCTCTCCAGCAGAGTTACAGCAGAAGGCAGCACGCAGTCCTAGGCAGACCCAGTCTTATCTGACAGCTGTCAGATAAGCTCTGATCCCTCTGAACCAAGGCTATAGCTGGCGTCCTGAAATCTCAGTCTGGGTTTAAGGCACCACAGCGGGTTCCCTGCTCCTGCTGTCCCTGTGCAGCTCTGTCATCCCTCAGTCCTGCTGGCACCAGAGCTCATGCAGCCGAATTGCAAGCCACATCACAGAGCTGCTCACCTGCAAAGTAACGCAGGGAAAACACGTTCAGCCAGCCTCATTCAGCATCCAGTTCACAGTGTTTCTGACCTGTCTGTCAGCCATACTGTTAAAATAGCTTCTAGGGCTGAACCTGAATCTACCTCGTTAAAATCAGCTTTTTCTTCCCAGGATAACATTCCAGGACCCATACAGTGAGGGACGATACAGGGATGGAAACCAGCAGCAAGGTGTAAGGTGGGAGTGCAACTTCTTCTTTTGGCAGAAGTACCAGATTTGGAGCAGCTTAAGTTTGTTGAACTATGTATTATGTCAAAGTTTTGGTTTCATTATCATATGGCTACTTGCTTTCTAGGCTTTACATACAGGCTCCTCTAGTTTAACAATGCCAATCACCTGTAGAGTTAGAAATCAAAGCCAAGAGTCCAAAAAGGCTGGTTTTTCTCTATAACCATTGGGCAATATTATCTATAAATAAAATCTTCCAAATATTATTCTCAACCATACAGCAGCTTGGAAGGCCAAAAAACTGTCTTTCATTACTCTAGAAACTACTTCACATGTTTGAAGAAACTGGTTTAGCAGTGATGCATCCCCTCATGCTCTGACCAACTTCACACTTCATTTTTTATCCAAATCTAAGTAACAGGCTTTGGGGACCTTGTCTGTGTTCCTTCCTACTCAAGTCTGTTCCCATCTGCCTGATCCCCTCAGTGACTTTATAATACTTCTTTTGTGTCACCAGAACTACTGCTGCCTCCCAGTCAAACTTCCCACACTGGTCTCTAAAACTGCACTCCCTGCTTTTCCATGTTCGGTTTCTGTATCTGCAAGTGCATGAATAAGGGCTTGTTTGTATGCACAAAATTTACTATGGCCATTTTTACAATTTAGGTTCCGGCAGAGAACTCTGAACACATAGCAAAGCTCTGTCTCCATGGAAAACTGCCAAAAAGCATCAGATTCCCGTAATTGGGGGAAGGTTTTGGGAGGAACCTGTGGAAAGAGGTCCCTCACCCTGCCTGATTCGCAGCTGGGGTTTCTCCCTGGCAGTTGAGACCGGTGATGTGAGAGGTTAGTCAAGAGTGGGAGCAGATTCCTGTGGGGCTTCACCAGCCAAATTCCTATCTAGCAAAAAGGTTGCTACAGCAACTCTGAGCCTCCCCAGATATAGAAATTATTGTAATGGCTGCTGAAATGCCTCCCTGCTGCTCTGAGACGGGATAAGGAAAATCCTTCCCTTTGACACAGAACAGTTACCCACTGCCACACTTTTTACATCAGCCCTATAAAAGCACCAGGTTTCCCAAACTTGCTGGAAAACTGATGGCCACCTCTCCCTCCAAAGCAAGATGCGGTCCCTCATTTGCATGTCATGCAAACATAGACATAATAAATCTAAACACCACACAAGGACTACAGTTCCAACACTTTTTTCCCATGGAGACGGTAAGAGAAAAAACAAATCAGATGACAAAAGTCAATATGCTAGTGAGTGGGCTGAACAGAATATAGAAACCTGTCCAAAGCCAAAACATGTATTTTCCAGACTACAGTTTGTGGTTTTCAAAAACCACATAGATACAAAAAAACATAAACAAAGCAAAGCAGGACAAAAACCCTCATAGCTTCTCAATGACTGTCCTGTAGGGTTTTTTTGGCTGCCTCCGGCCTGCGCATGTTTTCCTCTGGCATTTGGCCCGCTCACAGGTCGTTCAGTCCACTGGACTATGTAATAAATACCAGAGAGAGATGATGCTTTAGACAGAACGGGAACACTTGTGACCTAAACAGGTCCTGCATCTAGAGTGGGGTGGACTGAGGATAACCAGGGCATAGAAACAGCAAATACCAGTGTACGCCAGGAGTAGAAAAGCTTTCTCAAAATTTCTCCCATTTTCCTCTTTTTCACTCTTCAGCAATCCAGGTTTCTCTAGAAGCCAAAAATGAAACCAGCAGACTCAGTTATCTGAACTAATACCTGTGCTTACCTGAAATAACTGGATGACTTTTAAAATTGTTTCTTTAAAATAGAAGTCACAACTTTTGTACTGCTGCTCGATTTAAACCTGAGCATTGCATTTTGGCCACAACAAAAGGACCAAATTCGTCCAGTAAAATCAATACAGTTATCCCCTGGCTGAATTTGGCCCAACATGCCTAGAACATCCTGTGGGATTGTCCAATTCAAAATGTTGCACTAATCCAATCCCCTGCAGTTGCCAAATGCTGTAATGCTTGGTGTCAGCATGCGGCGTTTTAGATTTTTTGACACAAGCTCTGTCTCTTCTTAACAGAGTATTTCATTGGTTTTTTACCTTTCGCCAGGTCTATGAACTTTTGGGATTAACTCTGAAAAGCTTGAGAATAAACTATACTTTCAGTATGTCAAAATATCTTGCTTAAGTGAGAGAATTTTTTTTTTTACTTGCCTCAGTTGAGTGTCTACTGTGAAGATGATTCTTAGAGATCAAGAAAAGCATATAATGTTTAAAGCAAAACATTTGTTAACTAAGGATTTCCTGGATTTTTCTGTTTTCTTATTTATACTATGTCCTGGACCTTGTGAAATCACTGTTTAACTTCCAGTGTTATTTATGGAAGCCAGCCTGTTGCTGTTTCCAGATCTTACAGAGAACTTTCAGTTTGCAGTTTCAGTACCAGGTGCATAGTTCTGGCTTAAATTTATCAACCAAAAAAGTAATTTACAGTGAGTACTTAAACCTCTCACACCCTGTCGGAATCTTCTTCAAGTAGTATCTTTCTCTGTCTCTAAGCTACCTCATTAGTCAGGTTCCTGAGTCCTGAAAGCTCCTCTTCCATGACACTTTAGAATTTGGGACTGCACAGCCTTTTCAGTGCAGCAGAGGTGAAAACTAGTTTTGGAGCATTTCAGTTGTGCACTGAGAGAGATTCAAAATATCTCCCTCCCAGTTATCAGTACAAAAGACTGAATGCCTAAACATGGGAATAGATTTTAGGAAAAGACCCATTTTTATGAGGCTTGGCATACTGCCACTGTTGATCAAAACTCTTCAATCCAAGCCAGAAAGAAGCAGACAAGGAATAATGATCTAGCACACTGGTGCTGGTCGGTGTGAGTACTCTGTACTCTTACAACCATGGTGAAAAAAACAGCTTAAAGTATAACCCTCCTCGGCGTATGGGCCCTGGATTTGCATCCTGTAGCATTACGTGCCACCATTCACAGCTGCATAAACTAAGCGTAAAGTGGTTTTAAAATGTTAGCAAATCAGAAACCAACGTTTTGCATTCATTTTGGGGTGAGCAGAAATGACCACGCATATGGTACAAGGCAGTACAGAATCAGGTCGATGAAGTTTACGTGACCTGCTGTCTAAGCAGGGTTGTTAATGGTTGCACAATATGGAGCGTTAATGAATAGAAAAGGATGAGAGAGAGCAGTAATAAGTAACCTATTTAAAACTCTGTTCGGGTGCTCCCTCACCTTACAGTCCTTTTTTCTGGCACTACATGTTTATTCCACGTGACAAAAGATACAAGGCATCATTGCTCAGACTTCAACATCAAATCAATCAGCAATTGCCATGCGGGAGTCTTCTAGGATGACAGGTAAAGGTTATGATCTGATGATGACCCATCTGGATGTTGGTGGGATGGAATAGCATCGTTTTTAAATGCTGTTTTGAAAACCTGGGGAAATACACCTCAAAAGTCTTTATTTAAAAGAGAAAGTATTAAGACTAGAAAATCAAGCAGGTGCTGAAATTAGAAAATTTCAGGGTTAGAAAAAGAAGCAAGGAATCACGTAATTAAAGATTATTTTAGGGCATATACTCGGAAAGGCAACCTTTATTCTGGCATTTTCTAACTTCAGTGTGCCTGCAAATTATTCATATTTTGGCAAAGATTTTGTATACGTAAAATGTATACATTATATATAGAACTGAATTAATCTATGATATATCTTTTCCTCATAAATATAGTTTCCTGTTTCCATGCTACAATCTACGGCATTAACATATTCAGGCAGTTGCTGGATTTATTTGTTCCTTGATAATTCAAAGGCTGAGCCTGGACGTGCTCAGCCTCTCCAAATTTCAGTCTTATCTAGCATTTTTTCTAAGCCACCCAGATAAATTATCTCAATGTCCTGAAGTGAAGTGATTCTCTTGACCAGGGGCTCTGGATTGCTCCAGATATTTTTTTTCTCTTCATCTGCCACACAATTACGAGCTCAGACATTTAGATTGATGAACGGGTTTTTTTTTTTCTCTATTGCACTAATTTAACTTTTCAAAAATGTGTAATGCTATACCAAGAATTTCTAAATAAAATAAACAGCTTTAAAACACTGCTTTAGCAAGAGCATGGCCAATTCATTTCAGTGTGCAACAAGCCACATAAAGAAAGACCAACACAGTAAATCTGTAAATAATCTTCATGTAGAATTAGAAACATGGAAGAAAGACTGGAGAAGGAGACTCACAAATTCATCCTCTTGCAAATCGCACAAGAATGTGACATATTCATTAGTACTTGAACAGATTATTTGGTTCTCCAGAAGAAAGAAAAAAATATGGTGCCTATAAATTGTTTTCCTATAAATTTTCAAATAATCATTTGAGTTACTCAATTATAAAAGAAAAAAGAACATACTTAACTTTTATTGCATTCAAATTTTGAATTGTATCTGTTTCATTTTCCTTCATGTCCTGTTTTTGGAATATAAATGTTCTGCAAAAGCAATGGAATTGCTCTTTGTTGCTCTGTTACTGTTCATTATCTCTTTAAGTGGAAGTAAGTTTCTCTGTGTATAACGCAAACACTTCAGTCCTGTTTAATTCAGTGAAAACTGAGGCAGTCAGAGTCAGGCACCGAGGCTTCTGTTAAATCTGAGAGCAGAGCACAGAGCCTCCAGTATTCCATCTGCACACCCATTCCTTAGCCCTCTTCCTTCTTTCCTGCATATGCACACTTTCAGAAAAAAAAAAAAAAAGGCAGGGGATGTACTAAGCATCCTCTGACATGCTTAGAGAGCTAATGTGTCCACAGACCACAGAAAACATATATTCAGGATGCCAAGAACGCAAAACATGTTAGGATCAGGAAATCCTGATTGCCTCCATTGAGAGGTTAACGAAAGATAATTATGTACATTTGCTGTTTGTTACTCAAATACCACTTCCTTATGACAATATGCATTACTTAATCTGCAAAGGTCAATGAATTACTCTTTAGTTCCTTCCAAATGCCTGTGCAATGAACTTTGCCATTTTTCATACAGATTTCTCAGCAAAGAACTGGTGGTGCAGGTTTGAGGCTTAGAATGCCTCTCAACCTGAAAACACCTTTCATCGCAATGTATTTCTAACACTACCCGTACAGCTTCGTAACTGTCAAACCTGTGCAGAGACTTCCCTGCAGTGTTCATGTGCAATCTGTGCAGAACCTAGCACAAGTTAAGCACATAAGAAGCTCAATTTTGGATTTTTTTTTTTAAATTATCTTCTTGCAATATAAATGATTAGCCAACACGTTGAAGGCAAAACACAAATGCAAAGAGACTTAAGAAAACTGAGATATAGTATCACCTGAAGTGCGACCACGGTTAATAGCAGTTTGGATGAGCAATTTAGTCTGCAGTGTTAATTGCATCACAAATTAAAAAAAAAAAAAGAGGATGTAAGGTGGAATTATTGCAAGTCAACACCTTTGTCAAAACCAGATAAATGCACAGAGAACAGTATGAATGAACAGAGTCCTGTGGGCTAAACTACGCAGCTGCTCACTCCCCTTTTCACCCTTTCGGTGCTCCTCCACCGAAACCAGGCGTGTTTGTACGGATACCCAGCAGAGCCCACAGGTCTGGGGGCTACATTCTGAACCAGGGGGGGATAGTTTGAATAGCACTAGAAATCTCCACGCAGAAACAGGACAGCGGGGTTTAACTTAGCAGGTAGTGGAATGCACAAGCACAGCACTGAGACAAGACTGGGGAATTAGGCTGCTGGCAAGTAGCAGCTGAAAGCTGATTGAATACAACAGATTGGGCTTTCATACTGGACAGATAGGCAGCAGCAATTTAAATGGAGTATTAACAATTTTGCTCTTAATTATTTCCAAACCTTCCAGCTAATACAAGCTCAGTATGGCATGTATTTTGGCCCCAATTAATTATTTGCTCTTTCTGCGTGAATCCCCTTAGAAGAAAGCTGAATGGTTTGTTGAGAATTTCTGCCTATTTAAAATCGTTCTTGCAAGTGCTTGGCTTCTTTCTTCAACCAGCTGTCATGTAAGTAACTGAATATATACCTCACAAAAATGTTCACTTTCTCCATTTCAAGTGGAATTTCTTTCTGAAATGACACTGCCCTGCAAGGCAACAAATGGTCATCCTTCTGGCCCAGTGGCAGGTGGAAGGCCATGAAATTCTAGAGCTAAATAAGGAAACTTTATGCCTTCAGAAAGGGGAGATTCCTATCTTGCCAGTTATGTATCATTTACTTTCTGGTTTGGGAGGATCTGAGATTGTGGCATTTCTATGTATAGTACAGCTTTTTCTAGAAGTTTCTGCAAGTGTATCACCTCTAAGTTTTATCTCAGATAGGTCATCATGTGAAAGCCACAACAGCTGGTTTACACCTCAAAGAATGAACAATTACTGATAAAAATGCCAAACCTCTCCCAAACATCTCGGAAATAAGAGAACGACTTTCCAAAATCTGTTTTGGCAGGCTGTTGTAACGCAGCTACTTCCAAAAGAGAGCTTTGTTTTCCTGTCTGTATTTTCTATACACCCTCCTTGATACCCTCATTGTATAAAGTACCTGGGATCTCTCATCAATACTAATCCGTGATGGATCCAGGGTAGACACACAATAGCACTTGTGACAAGTGGGACAGAATGTACTATATGACATTTATTCAGCTTGTGAGAGGACAGACACATAAAGATTATAGCGGCATAAAGTAAAAAAAGGTTCGTGTAGACAACACAGGAACTCGTGTAAAGACTGCTGACTGGAACAAAGCCAACCCATCAGAAAATCTGATATATATTTTTACTGTCACGGTGAATTTATAGCCTGAGATTTTTATATTCGCTTCATAAGAAAAAAAAAAAAAACAAACCCAAACCAAAACTCAAACCTCTTCAATGTCTGCTTTTTTTTTATTTCATCACACTCAGGAAAGGAAGAATGTCTTCTCACCAAACTGAAGTGAGAATGAATTGAACTGAGCCTCTTTCCTAATCAGAATAACTGAATTGATTTTTCTTTGACACAAAACAGCAAAAAAAACCCACCTACTGGTACTGCTTGTGTTTACCATGCTCTTCAGGCCTCTTTTTTGGATAATTCAGAAGGAATTAACATGTACAGAAACAGTAACAAGTGACAATCTCATGTGTGTCAGCCAGGATCAAACAGAAAGATTAACTGAAAAGTCGCTGTTTCAGGTGGCGACCACAGGTTTTCAAACAAAAATTATAAATGTATAGGAGATAAGGGATTTGATCAAAAAGTTGGACATACCATTTCTCAACAGTTAGGATGAGTTGCATACATCCCTAGCCACATAGAAATCCGTCCTTCCCCTTCCCATCAGCCAGGATGTCTGTACAGAAAGAAGAAACGGAAGAAACAGAAGTTTTTCATGGCTCCAGCGCAACATATTTAGCACAAAATGGCTATGAAATGCCCAGTTTTAATATTTTGAGGTTTTAACAGATGTCACAAAGTAAAACCACTCTAAACTTGTCTCAAAACAAAAGGATGTTGAATGCTGCAAATTTTCTTATGGCTGCTGAGCATCCACAGGCTTTGACACAATACCTGCCAGATTACCGTTGCTCACAGAGTGTGGGCATTTTGAAAAAAGTGGGAATTTCCCAGCTTTGCAGAGTTACACGGAGTTCTGCACAGCAAATATGAAGTAGCAAAGCAGCATATCCCGCCCTACAGTTGTCATAAACAGGTGCTACATGAATACAAGCCACAAGCAATTCATGTCTTCACCATCCATTTTCATACTTCTTTCTTCTTGGTCTTTTCTGTGACATTTGAGATGTGAAAACTCTTGTATGTGGAAGGTAATCAGGTTCACATTTGGGAATGGTACATGAACTCGATGTACTGCCCTGAGGCTCAGGCCTGAAGGAATTTCAACTGTGCAGAGATGGAACACGCGAAGACAGAAATACGAGGAACGTGGTGACATTGCTAACTGTGGGAATAGATGGACGTTACTGGATTGATAAAAATAGGATGGGGGGTAGAGGTGCATGTAAAATTATATGATTTGGAAGGACAGGGCTTCACAGTTCTTTTGCTGTACAGGTATAAAGAGCTACACAAGTTCTTGTTCAGTGCTGCCAGAAAATCCCCAGATGAAGGCAGCACTAAGCAGTAGAGCTGAGCCAATGTGGGGCAGCAACAATGAACACTTCCTGTATTCTTTCAGTGACTGCTGCAAAATCTCTGGCTGCCACACCTAAATTGTTCCTGGGGTACCTGATGCTTCTCCTCCATCTCCTGCATTGCTGATTGAAGCTACAACCTGGCCCTAATTTTATAGCCAGCCTCGACAAGTACAGTAAACAGTCCAAGGCATTCCTGGCACCACAGAGCAGACACAAGCAAGACTTCTCTTTAAGCAGTTGTTACTCAAAAGAGACAGAATATGTTTTCCATTATGAAATTTGGAATACAGATAGAGAGTTTGTACTTTACCTTCCATTTCAGCTAGAGGTGTGAAGTAGATTCTTGAACTTGCAGTCAGAAGAACAAGGTAGGAAAATGTATGCTCGTGCCTTTGTTTTCTGTTTGCAGACTCTGGAAAAGAAAGTCTCTTTTCTCCACAGTGGAGCAAGTTTTCATCCAAGCTTCATTTGCCCACTCCATTGAAGGTGACATTACACAGATGAGTCCAAAAGGCACAATTTGATACTGCATGCTTTTCACATCTCCTGTGCTTTAAACAAGAAAATTAAATAATTTCATTTTTCATTTTATTTCATCATCCTCTCATACTTGATATTTACCTCTTTGACTGCATATCACTATATTGTCTTTGGATGTTGTTGCTAAATGCCCTTATTTTTATTGTAAAAATAGGGCACAGAGAGACAAAATACTTACCCATATGGGCCAGTGTTAGTTAGAACTGTGGGGCTTTTTAAATTCTAATCCACTGTTCATTAACAACAACAAAAAAAAATCAGATTATTTATCTGCTACGCACTTGGATCTAAAACATTATTTTGCCCAGTTCAAAGATACTGTATTACGTCTCCAGCTGGCTTTTTCTTAGAGCTACACAGCTGGAGTATAAAAGTGTTCTGAAATGTCCCAACTGAATTTCAAATGAACATCAGAAATAGGCAGAGATATGCATGATACATGCAGAATATGTATCTAGGGAAATCACAGAAGATCTAGTTTCCACTAGTTGGTTATACATAAATTATTTAGGCAATCTTAGTAAGCCTGTTGATTAGCTGGAGGCAAAGATAACTATTTTAGATGTACATAGGGTCAGGATTAACTCATGAAACTTGGATGGCTTTGCCCGTGAAACAACTAGAATCATTTCAGCAACCTCATTCAAAAAATAGGTAGTCTCCTTTTTTTATCACTTCTTTTTATTTTTTTTCAGTTTTCCTTAATAAAGAGGACAAGATTTTTGAAAATCATGTGATAAACGTCTTACAAAACTATACCAGAAAGTATTTAGGGTGACTGGAGAAGAAACCAGACTGGGAGCCAGGAGACTATTTCTATTTCTAATTCTGCCATAGACTGTGTTAAAGGAGAAGCTGCAGCCCAAGCACTCACACGCCATTCAAGGAGTTGCACACAAGGAGTCTTTACCTGCCAGGACTGGGGTCCCTCCGCAGTGGGTGACCGGTGCCCCTTTTGACTCTTCACTCATACACATACACACACACACACACTTATTCTCCAGCACTCTCCTTCTTCAGACTCAACCCTAGGTTTCCTGCAGTGGACTCTTGGGCATTAGATTTTATAAAAACAAATAATTTAATTGGAAAGGACAGCAGCCAGGTCAGCCCAGCCTGGGTGCCTCCAGAGAAGGGTGTTGAACAAAAAAATCCCTGGGCAATCAAACTCTTGTGATCTATGCACCTGCCCCTCACATCCTTTTCACGTGTCTTTTAGTCCAATGGTGATTTTTGGCCTGGGGTCTTCTAACACCTTGTTGGATTCTTTTTCTGTGCTCAAGCCAGATGGTGACTGCTCTTACCTTGTTGATTTGCAGTCTCTGTTGAGGGTTGTAGCCTCCTTATCTCCTGGTTTACACTTCTTGTGCCCCTGCACTCACTGGTACAACATGGGAAATTGAAAAGTCCAGAGTTAGAGAAAAACAGTATCAAAACACCAGTGTGTTACCAACATTTTCCTCACACCAAAAGCATAAACAGAGCAGGGTAGCAGCTGCTAGGACAATTATGAAGAAAATTAACTCTATTGTGGCCTGAAGGCTTGAGCAAACCTAGCCATTCATGGTAAGTAAAGCTAAGCAAACAGCATAAATCACACCATATTATAACCCTAAATAATATGTTCTAATCAAAACTTACTTTTTTAAGCTAAATAACTAATATCTCTCAACATACTGTGTGACAATGACTCCAGTTTTTGTGAAACAGGGATGATAATACTGTTCTCTCAGGGATATTGTATAATAGTTTTCAGTAAGGTTTACAAAATGCTTGAAATCCTTGATTAGAAGAAGTTGCAAATGCAAATTATTAATCAAGTAATACTAATCCCAGTATCAGTACTATTAATAATAATAATTATTAATATGTTTTTAATTATATTGGTATTAAGTTACAAGCTCGATAACAATTACAAGCTTCTCAGAAAAAGTTCAACCTGCACATAGCAGGGAGATCATGGTAGCACACTTGTAGGAATAAGAATGCTGCCAACATAGTTTCCACATGGGAGTGGAAAAGAATTCTTGAAGTTCTCCATCTGAGCAATTGGAGGTGGTAAAAAAGAATGTCTTTTCAATAATGCTTTGTGACACAGGAGCAGAAGCAGCTTTAAGAGCTTAACAGTATTTTTAAAATATGACTCAGGAGAAGTTTTCTCTTTGTAACAGAGCTGGGGAAAGAGAATCAGACCACTCAGGAGTCAAACGATTTTTTAGAAACCCAGAACCTTGAAATAGAACAAGTATTGTAGGTCAGGATAATTTAAGTTCACATGCAACACCATTGACATATAAGAAATCTATGCATAATCTGCAGAGAAAACCAGATCTCTTACATTGGATGCCTTAAGCTCTGACATTAATTGTAAGAACTTTTGTTCTGTGAGTGACCAAAAGCTACCCTGGGTAATTTCAGAGATTAAAGCCCCTTCAAAAATCTATTATTTTGTGAAATACCTATATAGTTTGCATTGAACAGTAGAAATGAGGTGAGGAAGAGGAAACATGGAAGACCTATGCAGCATTTATTCCACTAAAGGAAAATGTGTTCAGATTTGGTTAGAGTCACATAAACAGAGAATAAAGGCATTCCAGCAGTTGGTTTCAACCCTTAATCTTGTCTTATTTCATGAGAGAGAAAAATATTCAAAATAATTGCATATTAAATAACATAATTGTATATTAAATAGAATGTCTGAAAACTGCTGTGTGTTACTTCAATATGTTGCTAATAACTATGAGTTTGGAGGAAATCCTCCACAAGAAACACAGAAAGTAACCAACTTCTGTCACATCACAATATGCCACAAGTCTCATAAAAGTGGTAATCATGTGCCATTAGTCCAAAACAATGGCTGAAAATGAAGTGATCACCAAGACTAAGAAAAGCTTTTCAATCTTACATTATTGCTGCTCATGTACATTGAATGTATCTCAATGTCTTCCTTTCAGTCTTGAACACCTAGAGAGAGTGTGACTTTTCTTTGCAACTCAGGAGATAGAGGAAGTTACAGCCACCCCTTATATGGTGGAACTGTTCATGGTACAGTAATATAACACTGAAAAAAGGAAATATATGTGTTGTTTATACCACATTGAGTGGTATTACAACCTCTGATAGGTCTAAGAGATGAAAACAACAACAACAACAGAATAATCTAAACCCAAGTAATTCAGATGGCTCACTTTAACCAAAAAGTCTTACTATACAAAGCCTGAGTAAACAGAAGGTGATAAGATAAAAACCTGGCATCAATGAGCTACCTTGTGTTGTCACTGCTCTCAGACAAATATAAGCATCAATATGTACAGACTAAAGGAAACACATCAAAAGTGTCGCTGTTTGTGTACTTTGCTTGGACATCCTTTCTTTCATCCATCCTGTCCCAGACAGGATCATGCAGAGCAGAGCACTGCGGATGAGAACATTCCACTCTGTTTTGCTTTCAGTGTACAACACTTCGGATCTGTCCACATAAATATTTATGAAGCAGGAAAGGAATTTGAATTTACAGTGCCCCTAGAGACGGATACAATGGTACTATTAATCTACAGTAATTATTGCCCTACCTTGTAGCTGTTCGTTTCTAGGACTTGTCATTATCCCTCTAAGTACCAGGCTTGCTCACTTGTACCTGACTAGTACAAAAGAGCGTGCATTACATGTTGAAAAGAGTGCAAGGTAAACTCTAAATGCCACATTAGCGTTTTTGTTTCTACCATACTCTGGAATCACAAAAAGAAATCACCCAAACTGTTTAACCTAAGTTTTAACACTGTAGGAAATGAGGCTGTGTTTTGTGTTTATGTGTCCAACTTGGAACCGGTGCTGTTCTCCTGAACGGCAGAGACCACAGACTGAGCTTCAAAACTGAAGTAACTCCTTGGCTCAGGAAGTGGTGGCCCATGTCCTGTAGCGAAGTAATTCAACTTTCACTGCACTATTAAGTTCTACAGGTAAGTGCTAGTATGATCACAGCTATGACATCCCAATTAGCCATCAATTTGTTACAGATAAAAATGTAGATCAATTTGACAACACCTTACAAACAACAAACCATTTTATAAATATTGTGCCTGGTCACCAGACCCCTTACAAGCTTGGTAGTAACCCTAGCTCCCTCTAGGAGAGCAAAATTGAGATCCAGAAGCACACAAGGGATATTTACATAGGAAAAAAATGGCAGCTAGCTGCCAAATTAATCAGAATTAGACCTTAATTGGCTGGAAAATTCAGGTCAGGATGAGATAAGAATTCAAATCTCATGGGTACCAACCAGTGCTTTATTTCTAAAGTTGTTGCTCATTTTTAAGATAGCAGTGAAGCTGATTTCCCTTTAACAGAAATTACTTGCCCATCAAATAAGAATGAATTATTTTTTCAGATATGGATGATGGATTTGGATTCTGATAGAATGTTGCTCTCTCCCACACTTGTAAATCTCCTATTGACATCAGCATTAGGATAGAGAAAGATTCTTCCGAACAGGAAAACAGAGATTATTGTAGCAAATACTCAATGACAAAACAAGTTACTGTGAACAGGAGACAGAAGTAAAAGAAGAAATCTACCAAGCCAAACTAGGATCTCTTGTAGTTACTGTCACTGAGATGAGAATCTATCTCACATTCTCTCTTTCACTATGAAGGCAGCAAACAGCTGCTTTGTGCAGGAACAATGATCCAGTTCTAGAAATCTCCCAGCAGCAACACTATCCTTCGTATCCAGTCTCTCGTCCTCAGTGGAAGTCAAATTCTACCTGCTGGTAATACAGGAACACACATTGCCTAGGAATAAAAATTATTTAGAACAAACTCAGATTATCCTAATTGCTGAAATTCAAACTTATATATTATCACTGATTTTTCTACTGGGTTTGCGTAACTGTTTCATCTTGGTAATTTTGCATTTTGCTGTTTAAGCTATAAGCTTCTTAAAGAGGGGAGAGAGGGAAAAAAAATCCTTGACATAATACCATGAAATCAAAGAGCAAGCTGACTGGAAAAAAACAGTTACTATATTTAAACCACATTATCCTATGACAGAACTGCAGTTTTAAAACCTTTCCACTTTGATACAGAACTTTTGAAGTATTTTAATATGTCTTAGTAGATTTCAAGTGGCTGAAACATTTTAATAACCGTAATTTAAGAGGAATAAAATAGTACCGTAGGAGGAAGAAACAATGCCCCCATTTGTCACTCATGAAGACTTGTATTTGAAATCGGCTGAGGTAATAAGAGCAATGAGTACGGTGGTCTCAACCTAAGCCCCATTAGGCAATTAGCCAGTCTGCAAAAATCATGACATAATTTGGCACAGTTAAGCAGAATAATATAACTTTGTCTATGTCCACTGAAAGAAATCCAAGCCTGAAATAGGAAGGCTATTGCAGGTCAACGTTCAGGTGCATTGGCTCAACAAACTACATTTTGTGTAGTGCCCTTCTGTGCTGTGTTTAGCTCTAGTAAAAAACTATCAATCTTCTTTGAAAATGGAGCTACAAAACATATGGGTTTGTGTACAGCAAGAGACAATTCACATTATGACCAGCAGCTCTACTGTGAATCTGCTTTGCAGCAATAGGGGTGACTCAATGTTATTGCAATTTGAAGGAAAGCATCCTGCAGTCCTCTCGCAGGCCAAATTCCCATTTACTTCAATTAGTAAGCATTACAGGAAACGTTTTAATGCTGCTGCCTGGTGTGTTGGCTGCTTCTTCTAATATATTACAGTGAAAAAAAAAGATAGTAGGCCAAATGTATGAATGGTGTACGTCCATTATGTGAATGGCATTTCATTAAGGTCAACGCTGGTCCATTTTGTCATGTTTCTAAGGGGCAGCTCTGAGGGGTTCCAATCTAAAACCAAACTGCAACTTCATTTTGCAGCAGCAAAATAAATCAGCTTCCTTCTTCCTTAAAGATGGAGAATGTACAGCTATCTGCACCTGCTGGAAGTATTAATCGCCTGGAAGCTTTTATGGGCTTGCACTGCTTAAGGCAAAGCCGAGGTGCCGTCATTCTGACTTGGGTCAAGATAACCATCTTCTTTAACAGACAAGACAAATTTCATACAAAACCTTATGGATCCTTGCAATAGACTTAGGAAATAACACTGATTTCAATTCCCAATTCTAAATTTGTATGATATCAAGTGCTGCCAAAATTAGCAGATACTGCTTCTGCTGCAGTATCTACACGGGTATTCGTAGTTCTTTCTGCACTATGCTGTCTAGACCAAGCATTGTGTCTGCAAATGTTTCTCAAATGTGCAGCTGTCAGAAGATCTTTAATGATGTGGAGGGTATCGTCTCCAAAGAAATCCTCACTGGTCAGCTAGCATCAGTCTTGCACAGCTGTGGAAAGACAGGGAAGAAATCATGAAGGAAAGGCAGAGCTTATTTTGCTCTGGAAGAGAAAGACCTATTGAGCAGTCCTTAATTCAGTCATTCTCCTCTCACAATTCACTGAGCCATAAAAGAACACAGGACAGAAATAAACACAGCCAGAGGACTATGTGTTCAGGTTCTTTCCAAATTTTATGGAAGGGTCTGTATTCAAAAGATGGGAAAAAAGGGGAAGAATCAAGTTCCCTATTCATTATAGATGAGAGACAAACAATGGAAGTGGAGTTGTCAAACTGTAGTAAAGTAGTGAATCCCAGAGAATACCCAAGATTCAGTCAAATGCAAACTCTGATCACTTTCCCAGCAGCATTTCCACCTGTTAACAAATTAGCCTGAAAGGACACCGTATCTACTTTATTATACACTCTGCCAATCTCTAATTGCACATGCCATCGTTCTGGTATGCTTAAAGTAATTTTCCATAAGCCTTTTTGGGAACAGGCACAAAAAAGAAACTAATGACATACAAAGTATATCACAGGGAGAAATAATATTAAATATGACCCAGGTTTCTTTCTAATGCCAGTTTGTTTTGAAAATTGCTACCGATCTTTAATTGTATTGCTCTTTTTCATTTAAAAGTAATACTTTAAAAAATTAAGACAGTTAAATGCAGGACTTTCAAGTGCTCTTATATATGAAGGCTAGTGAAATATGCTTGTATGTAAAAACATTGCTGTGGTAAATGTATTTTTACAAAAAGCTTACATAAAATGCAGGCTGTGTTAACATGGTAGAAGGAAAGAAACCGCTCATTTAGACATACTGTGCTGTTCGTCAGTGAAATATGTTAATTCAAATAGTTGGTGTTGTTCCACATATAACAACTGTGGTAATTTTGTA
Organism: Nycticryphes semicollaris; assembly: GCA_013400055.1. Classification (NCBI taxonomy): domain Eukaryota; kingdom Metazoa; phylum Chordata; class Aves; order Charadriiformes; family Rostratulidae; genus Nycticryphes; species Nycticryphes semicollaris. The sequence continues at coordinate 773,530 of VXBJ01002308.1, forward strand.
TTTTTAAACGTTGCAAATGCACGTAATATGGGGACTGACATTGAGTTTAGCATGGAAAGGTGTCTGAAGGCAGAGAATACTAGAAACGTCTGTGTGGCGGGCCTGTGAGAGGCATTGATCGGCAGTTCTGTTGGCATTGAGTGTGTATTTTCGAAGACATTTTATAAGAGTATTAATTTCAGATACATCTGCACCTTGTGACTTGTTTTGAGGATGATGGGATCTTGTGTTCATATAATATCAAAAGTATTGAATCTAGGTAAGAAACATACAGTAAACTATATAAACTATAAACCCCCACCATGTTGACATTATTTATGTCTCTACCAGTTAGGGTATGTCTATGTATGTTCGGTGTGAGGTAGTGGTATGAAAAGCAACATAACTGTATTCAAGCAACATTTGGCTATGCTGATTAATCCTGCTGATAAACAAGATAAAATTAATACAGGCAAGGCATGGAGTAAATAATTGTCATACCCGAACGAGATTATCGGATCTAACTCATGAATTTTTATTCAGAACTGCCCCATCAAGTGTAGACATGCTGTCAAGTTAGCCTTACTTGGACATTGGTAGGAATGACAGAGGAGTCTCGTCTCTTTTATGGCAGTTGTACTTTTGCTACAAAGGATACAGGGTCACACATATCCTACAACATTGAAATTTTATATTGGCTATCCCGTCTCCTTAATGCTTCTCCATATACAGAGGTAAGACCAAGATGTATTCCTTCCAGATTAGACATACAGTTTCTTCTAGCATGGTACTGTGGGTGGTTTGTAACAGCAATGGGTATGCAGATTCTATGTAGGATCTGCATTTATGTAAGCCACCACACATGTGGAGATTAATTTTTATATTTGCACGTGCATATACAAGAACACTGCTTGGCACCAAGCGCTTTTCAGGGAAGGTAATTACATTGTGTACTGAATTGCTTGCTGTATGTTGCAGGTATCATTAATGTCAGTTGGTGCTGGTCTCTCTCTCTGTTTGTATTGTGCTCATTGAAGTTTCTGTGAATTATTGGGTGGGATGGCTAAACCAGTCAGTTTTCTGTGTTCTATATTGGTTTGTGAGTCTGTGTCAGTTATCGAGACACTGTGCTGAGGGAAGCTGGTATCTCACACCACACACGCTGCTGAAATCACACTGTGCAGTTTATATCGCCTTACGTTATCGCCGTGCGAGCCGGGGCTGAGTGTGCGTGTCAGTGTTATGCTGGCGGGGCAGCGGGAATTGGGGAAGTTGTGCAAAAGACACTGCAGGGTCTCAAGTGCAGGCCTCAGCACAGGGGCAGGCCCTCTGGGGAACGAACTCCCTCAGTGCCAGCATGGAGGCACACAGCCCCCACGTTTCTCTCTCGGGCTCACTCAGGGCTGGATGAGGCTCCTGTCATGATAGAGCTGGGAGCAGCCCGACACTCACCCTTGGGCTGAACGAGGTTCCTGTCACATCCAAGCTGAGGGCAGCCCCACACTCACCCTTTGGCTGGATGAGGTTCCTGTCACGACAAAATTGAGGGCGGCCCCCCACAGGCAGGCTGACACTCCTGTCACGATATACGCCGGGGCAGCTCCGCGCCAAGCCTGTGCGCTGAGGCGCCTATCGCGACAGCGCGTACTCCGGGCGGCGGCCAGCTCCCCTCAGCCGCAGGGGCAGCCTCGCCCCCCCTCAGCCACCAGGCAGCGGGTTGAGGCCGGGACAGAGGGCGGCCGCGGCGGTTCACGTCGGGGCAGGGGCGGCGGGAGAGCTGCCCCCCCACCTGCGGGCCTCTCCCACAGCGAAGCGGAAGCGTTCCCGCCGCTGCACGAGGCCTGCATCACCCGCCTCCACCTCCTCCGGGCCGAGGGCGTGCGGCCGCGTTGCGCAGGACCACGCCAACCGCCGCCACCGCCGCCGCCGTCGCCACCGCCTCAGCGCGGCGGGCGGGGGCCGCCCCTCCC
>VXBJ01002308.1:775752-879406 GCA_013400055.1 Nycticryphes semicollaris
ATAATTTTAAATAAATTTTTTTCCTCCCCCTCTCGCCTCCTTCGGGAAGAGTGAGGCGCTGAGGTGGGCTTCGGGGACTCCTCTCTGTTGCGGGAGGGGTCTATGGTGATAGCACGGGGGTGGTGGGGGAGAGAGCGAGGGGCTGAGGAGGGGGCTCGCCGCCGCGCCCGCCACCGCTGAGGAGGAAGAAGAAGAAGAAGAGGCCAGGCACCATTTGCTGCTCCCTGCCCCAGCCATGGAGAACGCGCACACAAAGACTGTGGAGGAAGTTTTGGCTTATTTCGGCGTCAACGAAAGCACCGGGCTCAGCCTGGAGCAAGTCAAGAAGCTGAAGGAGAAATGGGGCTCCAACGGTAGGTGAAGCGGCCCCGCCGCGGGGATGCTGTCGCTGCTACTCGTCGCCTTTCCCTTTCTGTTCCCTTTTCCACCCTTTTCTCTTCTCCCTCATCCTTCTCCGGGCCCCGTTTCAAGGCCTAACGTGTGCGTGTATTTGCAAAGCCGGCATCTCTTGCAGGACCCGGAATAGGAGCGAGGGAGAGAAGATGGCTGACTTGAACTCCACCTCGTGGGTTTCTTTCATACCCCAAGCTCACAGGGCTGCTCTGGAAAGGAGGATGTCACCTCCGTTTTCTTTCACCTTAACGGTGGGAAAGCTGCTTCCATTCTGAAATGAAGCGCTGTGGGTTTGGGTTTTGGTTTTTTTTTTTCCTTTGTCCATCTTGACCTTCGTTTTTCCCTGCTTTTCGGTGCCTTCCTGTCCCTTATTTCACACTCTCCTCTCAAGTCAGAGCACAGAATTCAGCCGATAAGGTGTTTCTTTATTCTTAATCCTTACTGCTTGGCCATCCTGGTCCCCTTTGAACTCCTATGCCGTTGTGTAGAAATGAAAAGCTGTGAGATGATACGGTGGGTTTCTTCTTTAGCCTTAATAGTGCTTTTATGCCTCTTGAATTACTAAATCTAATTGCAGGGTAGTAAAAGGGGGAGCAGAAGTAAAAAAAAAAATAAATCCTTAAAATGGAGGAAAGAATTTTCAATATTTTGAACCAGGTTTGGTTGTTCGTTTCTTCTAAGCGAATGTGGAGGAAAACCTTTGTCAGAAAGCCTTTTGAGCCTTTGACCCTTTGTGTGCAGCAGTAGAAGTCCCACAGCTGGCTGGAGTGATGACTTGGCTGAATTATAACCCTTAGCACGTTCCGGTTAACCTCTGTGTGTCTTAAAATGCAAAACTGTCGGCCCTATTTCAGATGCTCTAATAAAAAGGTCCATCTTAATGGGGCTTTCAGTATGTCTGTCAAATCCTACCCAGTTGAGTGTGTAATTCAGAAACAGTATCTGGTGGATGCCTTATGAAGCTCTAATGTGTTTATTCAATTATTTCTTCTCTTTGACATGTTTCCTGGAAAAATCCTCAACTGACAGAGTTACCAGCTGAGGAAGGTAAGCATGTTCATGAAATCATCTGCTGATTCTTGTTGAGAATTAATAATTTTAAATGCACATAACTAAATGGCTTTGTTACATATTGCAGGAAAAACCTTACTTGAGCTTGTGATTGAACAATTTGAAGACTTGCTAGTTAGAATTTTGTTGCTGGCAGCTTGCATATCTTTTGTAAGTATGAAATCTTTTTATTTCATAGGTTTCTGTATTGCCGAATGAGAGATGTTCCAGTGTGTAGGAACTGTAGGTACTGAAGTTATTTTCTTTCTCAAAAGGTAGCTGTAGCAGATGTGAAGTAAATTGCTATCTCTTATATTAGTTGTCTTGCAAAGAGGTTTCTGTATGTTAGAAAACAAAATTTCAGGGAGTCTTTCATTGCATGAGTCATAAGTATGTAACTACAAGAGACAGGCATTTTAAAAAGTGCTTCTCATTCAACTTGGTTTGCTTATTTGAGGTGGGATTTCCCAATGCTTTTGTTGTCTTTGAAAATTAACCTTGAGTGTGTAAGTGTTTAACTGGACATTCTTCTTGCCTTCTTTGAGTTAATAGTTATCAAGCACAATGTATAATCATTGGAAGACATTTTTGGATGCAATGCAGACTGTAAATAGAATTTACATGGCGAATATTCCAGTTGCCTTCCCTTCCTGATAATAGCAAGGTGACAGTTGTTGCTTTTGACAGTGACAAGAATGATGACGGCTGTGATGGCACCATTGTTGACCAAATTTGGTAACTGACCTTTGGATAGTCTAGTGATTAAATGGACATCTTGCTTTGCATACAGAATTAAAACAACAAGAACACTTTTTTTATTATAGCACATTTAGGCAATCTTTTTCCAAAGTGTGTAAAGGGTATGCGTTTGCTGAAAAGCTGAACTGTGCAAAGGCTAAGTATAGAAAAAAGACGAAGGATGTATGTCTTGGAACTGGACAACAGAAACAAAACTGTGCAGAATACTAAATTGTTTAGGTAGGAGTTAAAGTTTATAGTAGACTTTGCCCTGGAGTTGTAATTAACTACTTCAGGGGAAAAAAAACCTGCTGCAGCTCTTGGTGGGGGGAGTGGAAATCGTGGTGACCCTTTAGCTAAGGGCAAGCTAATTAGGATGGGCAGAGGAGAATGTACTCTGAAGCTGCTCTGCTTGATGGGGGAAGGATTGCTCTGTTGTGGCTGCTGCAGTATATGCTGTGCTGCTGATCCAAGAGAGGCTTCAGCTCTCCCCACACTGACACCTTTCAAAGTGCTTTGGGTTTTGCTATGCATATACCATTACCAGCTGAAGAATGACTGGTAGCATTAATCTTGGCTGTGGAGACAGATGTGCTTTACTGACTCTTCTGTTTCCTGGGGAGGAAATCAGGCTGGTTACAGAAAATTGAATAAACTGGTCACTGAATGCTTTTTTTTTTTTTTTTTTTTTTTCCTTGTTACTATTTTCCTCTCCCAAAGGGTGAAAAGGGGATTTGTTTTTGCTCTTGACAAGTTAGGAGTGTTTCTCTCATCTTTTGAGATAAATGACAGTACAGAGCTTGTTCGCCTTTCATGCAAGATACACTATTTGTTTCTATTATAACCACATAAGTGAAAAATCAAATTCACCAAACTTTAAGCTTTTGTTGCTGAATCTGAGAAAGTACGGTGCCAAATTGACAGGGGTCATGGAACATGCACTGCCAAACCATCTTTGAAAACTTGATTAGTAACTGAATTCAGTTTCTTTTCTCAGTATGCTTAATTTTCCTATCTAATTAAGAGGAGACTGTAGTCTAATGGAGTATGGGATGGATCTAGGTTCTGTGCAGCTGGCATGGTATGTGACCTCGATTACTGCTCTGCCTCTTCTGTCTTCTATTGAAGAGTTATGGGTAGCCACTATAAATTGATGTTAGTAGTAAAGATTTTCTCATTTTGATTAAATGTAGAAGGAAAAACTAGATATTGCACAGTTTAGCTACTTCAAAAGCACTTTTCCTTTATGTTTGTTTCTGGCTTTTTCCCTGCTCAAAAGGTGATCACCTGTTGTCTGGTTTTCTTAGGTTTTAACACTTTTTCTTGATAGAAGTGTATTGGAGACTTTTGTAGTAGATGTGGAGAACTGTAGAGTATGTTGATATAAAGACTCTGTTGCTGTAAAAATTGGATGTGACTAACATCACCTAAATCTGTATGTTCCTGAAAATGTTCCAATAGAGTATGTAGCTGTGTTAGGCTTGTGGACAGTGATTATTCTGTGAGAACACTTGAAAATACTACATTAAAATCTGAAATTATAGCTGGGACTACAAATTATGCTAAGTCATTCTTCTGATGGAAGAGCTTAATGCTAGAGCTTAACTTCAGCGTGTTTATGTTATCTTTTACAAGCCTTAGAAATTCAGTTTTTCCATTTGTAATGTTGCGAGGCATGTACAGCTCCCAGTACCTTAGAGATCTTGAAATGGATAATTAGACTTAAAATGGAGTCAGTTAAACATGCGTTGGTTTTGGGTGTTGAGTAATACTGATGAGAGCTGCTCTTTAATGAGTCAAGACTTCTGGCTTTCTGGGGGGCAGTGTCGCATCCCACAGAATCACACTGTGGAACGTAGTGTAAGCGCTGCTTCTCACTTCAGTGACTGCTTCTTGGTCTGATTTATTGTTTGAGAGACCGTAAACTGTAACACTTCAGTAGAAAGTAGGACTGTGTATAGCGTACCAAGAGAAGTAAGGTTGGAGAATGGTTCCTGTTAGAAATAACTGTCAACTGAGGACTTCTAGGCTTGGTATATGCCTAAAAGGGAATTGTCATCAAGATGTTTAAATAAGTAGTTTCCCTTGAATGACAAGGGGTGAGAAAAAGTGTCTTATTGAGGACTTAAGAACAAATGACCCCAAAAGCCCCCAAATTTTTGAGTTGCTAGTGGGGGAGGAAGTGTGCCACTGAAAACTTGCTCTAATGGGCATTTGGGTTTTCTGATGATCAAATAGCGTGTACTTTAGTGTTAGTGGCATCAGATTTACAATGTGTGCTTTCAGGAAAGATGTAGGTGCTATTAGGTCAGTGAACATACCAGCGTTCTTCACCAGCTATACATCATTGATGTTAAAAAAAACCTCCAAAACTCAACATCTTGAAGATTCAAATACAAGAGAGACAATCTTGAGGCATATAGATCATTAGTTTGTGTTGGGGAAGCTTTTATGGTGATTGTGACAATAAATCATAATAGATTCTTAAGAGATGGTTCTTTCCATGCAGTCACAATATTAACATTGAGATCTGCATTAGATTTTTGTGCAGAAACGTCCCCTTTTCCATACAGTATAAACTTCTGTGTTCAAAGTGCCTTTTGTGTCCTCTACTCCCACACCCCCTGTCAGGTATGTGTCAGTAAAATAAATCAGACTAACAGCTGAATCTGTGTCACCCTTACTGATTGTAGGGGTCATATGCTGCCTGTTTGTCAGCTGTAGATACTGTGTCCTACATTCCAAGTCAGAACTGCTGTTGCAGATGTGCCTAGTTAGTAACAGCTTAAATTCTTACACTGTTTTTTCTTCAGTATTTCTGTTGCCCTTAAGTGTGGCTTTTGAAAAGAAACAATATAAGTAATTTCTGATGGTGAGTAAATGGACCTTAGGTATAGGCTTGGACCTTGTCTTGGTGTTCTGTTGAATCTGTGAAGCCTATGCAGAAATCTCAGCAGTTCAAAGGCCTTTGTAGCCTGACTTCCTAGGTGCAAATAAGAGGATGTTTAATTTTCCATGAACTGTGGCTTTTAATTCATGCTACTTGTGTAGCATGTGCTCGGATCTACAGTATTTACATAAAAGAACAGCTTTGCTGTATGACTTGGACAAGTTGCCAGATGTGCATCTGACGTAGAATAATTCTTTGGTAAAGTATATATGTTTTAAACGGTGGTATGTGGTTAACCATGCGATCATCTTTGCATCACACTTCTAGTAAATTTTCTTCTATGAGCTGCAGTGTAGACTACAAACTCTACTAAGACCTGAACATTAATACAGGAAACTAATAGCATCCTTCCCCCACCCTCAATTCTTGGCTGATTTAGAAGTGAATGTTCTGGGGATGTTTTCTAATAGTATATACCGATGTTTAGACTAACACAATATATTGTGATTTAGTCCAGAGTCTGAATTAGCATGAATATGACCTAATCTGTGTTAAAAGCTGAGCAAAGCTACTCTTGGAGGAAGCAAGATGTGCCAGTAGAAATGTTGCAGGCTTTGCCCTGAAAACACCCCAGAAGCTACCTGTTGAGGTCAGTAGCAGTGAATATGTGACACAAGGTAAAGATTGCTGTAGAACATTACACTGACATGCTTTTAACTAAACTCAGATTACTCAATAGCACCCGAGATATCAGCTGATGGGTAGGACTGATAAACTGTGAGAAGTAATTGCAATTCCATCTTGTTTTATAGAAATTAAACTGTGGGTGCTGTGTATATATTTTTTCCTTATTGATGCACTAAGCATAGAAATGTGTTTATTATCAGAAAATACAGAGTAGCATATCTGATGAGAGTTTGCAATTTACTAACCTAGTAAAACTCTTAATTTTGTGTTTATATGTGTGGTCAAGAACCATTGGGTGGTTTGGTTTTTTTTCCAGTTTTTTTTTTTCCCATCTTCTCCCCTCAGGTTGGCAAATAAAAAATTTCTACTGAATAATAGAACTGACCTGTGGAGATCTTTCTTTAGTATTTCCAAGTGTTCAGTATAACTGACACGGAACATGTATAAGGGCTACTAAAATAGTTTGCCTCTGCTTAATTTTAAGCTAATTTGTACCAAAAAGCAAAATCACTAGAAGAGGGTATTTTGAGCAGTAGTTACCACTTTGTCCAAAACATACTAAATCTTAATTCACAGTAACCTGTGAGAAGAAAGTTCTCTTGAAAGCAGTCGATAGTTCTACATGACCTGCTCTAATTAGTCCAGGGCTTCTTTATGTTAGGTCCAGACCTTACTCTCCCAGCTTGCTTCTGAGTTTCCATTGTCAAAATGAAAAACAAACAAAAAAAACCTTGTGAGGTTGCTGACAACAAACTGTTTGCTTTTCCTCTGTTATTGGTCAGCGGGTACAGCCTGCTGGGCAACAGAATTCTACCTTTCAGCTGCCATTCTTTAGTTCTGTTTTTGTTAGTTAATGATAAATAGTCATCTGAGACAACTTGCCTCCATAACTTATCTGTCAATACAGAGATGCTTAACTTGTAGAAATGCAAAAAGCTGTAAGGACATTGCTATTCTTCTGGCTGCTTTCATCAGTAGTTGCCTCACTGCTGGCTGACTTCTGCATTGTACCTCTGCCCCCTTTTTACAAATAACCATGAAAACTAAGTGCTATTTGCCTGTCACTGTGTATTTTTTGGCTTAGTGTCCTGCAGGTCCATCCCATTAGGCTTTGATTAAAATAGGCTTTTGCAAGCCATAGCTCTACCAGCCCTAAAGCAAATACGCTGTATGAAAGTTGTCCTTCAAGCTGTTTATGTTGACTGTTGATACGGGCCCTTTATGTCTTGCTATTAATTTCCCCTATGTTTTCTGACTTGCTTTTCTCTTGAGCAATTATCTTGCTCTCTTTTCCTACTATTTTAAGCTTCTTAAATACATGGTAACTTTACTTACTGACCATACTGCCTGAACAGTACATTGGAGATCAATGACCTGGAAATTAAGCTGTTCTACATGTGAGTCTTAAAGTGATTAGGGCTAAAATATAGTGGGGCCCTTTGGGGTAATAGTCAAATAAAAGATCTCTCGTTGAAAAACTCTCCAGGGTCTTAAAGTGTGCTAATGGAAACTTTTTGTCAAGGACTCAATGCCTTGGACAAGAATTGTCTAGTCTCTACCAGGCTTCAGCATATGATCTTTTGTTACTGAAAAAGCTTAGTTAAATGCCTGTATTCCTTGTACTACTTTCTTCTTGGTTTTTCACTTCAGGCTGTTATCAAGTAATAAACCTGATCTGTTAAAGCAATTTGTGCTGTGTATCACAGGTGTGCTAAATGGAGTGTTAACCTAGCTGTAGTCTGCTATAACAAAACCAAGAACTGACAATGTATTCTGTTATTTATATGTCTGTATTTATTAAAAATGTTCTAGAACCAGTTTAGATTGTTCCACTGTAGGTAATTGTGTAGAATCTTTTTTGGGGAGAATGTGTATTGCTGATCTGCAGGGATTAACTAGATACTTCATTTGATTTATCGATTTGTTCAATAGTTCTGCCAAAAAACAAGTGAAGATCTAAACCCTCAGGTCTGTGCTGTCAGGATCTCTAATCTGAGTTCATCTGCTTTTTTTTTGAAATAATGGCTTATCAAATGAAAAGCACCCTTGAAAACTTAACTTTGGTTATCCTTGACATATTTGGATCTTGCTGTCCTTGTAGCAACTTCCCTTACCTCTTAAAGTTACAGGGTTTGTCAGTGTTATTTTCTGACATGCGTGGTCTCCAATCTGAAGAGATTATGGTTTAACATTGTGTAAGGCAGATGTTTTATTCCCACTAACCTTGTAGGTGCCTGTTTCGTGAAGAACATGACAAAATGATTGAATTTACTTTCAGTGTTGGAAGCCAAATGGGCTCTATGGAATCCCATTAAAGAAAGGGAGGGCAGAAACGGGTACTAAGCAGCTCTTCTGATCAGGGCCATGTGCGATCCTGTACATGCGAAGAAAACTGGATATGTACTGTTAGCCATTTCCATTGCTCCACTGGAGGCACCAGTACAAGCTGTCCATGGGGTGATGTTGGAGCACACTGTGACTGCTCCAGCAGGTCAAATGGGAGAAGTTGTTACTGAGGATTGAAGATGAGTGGTGTGGGAGGAGGGAAGTGCTAAAAGAGAAGGCGTTGCTCAAGCACTCACACACCATTCAAGGAGTTGCACACGTGTCATCCCGAGTCTTTAACTGCCAGGACCAGGGTCCCTCTGCAGTGTGTCACCCTGGTGAGCCAAAGGGTGCCCCTTTTGCCTATACACACACAGAGAGTCAAATTTTATAAAAAATAAATAACTTGATCGAAAAGAACAGCAGCAGGGTCAGCCCAGGGTGGTTGGCTCCAAAGAAGGATGTTGAACAAAGAAATCCCTGGGTAATTATACCCATGTGATCTGTACACCTACCCCTCATGTGTCTTTTAGTCCAATGGTGTTTTTTGGTCTGGGGTAATATGGGAAACTGAGAAGTCCCAGACACTACCAAAGCACTAGTGTGTTACGGACACTTTCCTCACACTAAAAGGCTAAACACAGCACTGTACCAGTTACTAAGAAAAGTATGAAGAAAATGACCTCTGTTGTGGCCTGGAGGTGTCAGCAAATCTAGCCACTCACTAAGTGAAGTGAGGCAAACAGCATAAATCATACCATATTGTAACCCTAAGTAATTTATTCTAATAATATCTCTGAACAGTAAGAAACACCGTGATAGAGAGAGCGTAAGAGCTCTTTACTGAATCTCTTCCCCAGAGGGATTACACAGACCCTCAAAACGTTGTGTTGCCAGTTGGGATGTTTCAGTCCTATTAATCGTAACTTGGATCTTTTAAGTTTATCCTTTTGTAATAAAAAATTGTTGTTGCATTGGATTTGCTTGACAGTCTGTTTTTTTCTTGAGGCTTTCACGCTGCTGCTCCTTCCTTTTAGCATCCTGGAGTGTTTCACAATTGAGCAATAGCTCTGAGCAGCATGTTGGTGGAATTATGGCGTTGGCTTCAGTAATGGTTTGCTCGCTGCAGTCTTCTAGTGATTCAGAGTGCTGTTGCCTGACTACCAGCCCTAATTATCTCAACACGTTGTTCCTATTTACTGTCACTTTCCAGGCTTCCTGTTGCTCAACATTTTGACGAAAAAGCTCTTCCTCTCTGGTCGTGTTAGCTTGACTTTTCTTTAGTAACTACAGAACTCTGCAGAGGCCTTGACATAAACCCATTCAAATCAAGTAAATGGCAGAAGTGTAAAACTAGGCTGTAACTCTAAAGCAGGTGAATTCAAGTAAAATCTGTTGTGCCTTTTATTCAAGTCCTCAGGTTGATCTCTTTTTAAAAATCCAGTTTTAATTTGCCTTCTGTCAGCTACTTGGATCTGAATTCAACTTCACATGTAGCCATACAATTCACTTAGATGCGTCAATAAGACCTTACTTATATTTAAATAACTAGATGTTATTTTTCTTATCTGCTCTCTTAAAACTTCTAAAGCAGTTCTTGTTTGTGTGTCTAAGTTATTCGTAAAGAACAATTAACTTTGTTAAAATTGAGATTCTGGTAAAGCTTTAGTGTTCTAAGTAGTCAAACTAATCTGTCTCCATCCACTTTCAGACAGTAGCAAACCATTTTTTTGGAAAATTTTCACTGCCATAGCTGTTTTCATAACTTCTGCTTTCATTTGTGAAGCAAAAGTAACAATATGTTTCCCAAATAAATAGCTTGCCCCTTTAAAAGAATAGCAACCTTGGAAATGAACTTTGTACTACTTCTGTAAAGATTTTCTGCTTTTCCATTGCATATTGCCAACTCATTCATGAACAACCCTCAGTCTTGCAAGGTGTAGTTTGGGTTTCAAAAGTTGCTCAAGTCTAAGCAGTAGAACCTCAAGCTGAAAGTTACTGGGTCTTAAGATTGCAAGGTGTCTGTGTAAATCAGTGATTTAAATAATTGTGTTTCTCTTACAGGTCTTGGCCTGGTTTGAGGAAGGTGAAGAAACAATCACAGCATTTGTAGAGCCTTTTGTAATCTTGCTTATATTAGTAGCCAATGCAATTGTGGGAGTGTGGCAGGTATGTGGTATTTTTGCATACATCAAATCACTAATATTTTGGGGATGTTTGGGTATAAAAGGAAGGACTGGACAGTGTAGTGTCAGGGGCTTCGTACAATACAAGTTGGTTGCTAACTTTAGATTCCTGAGAGTCAACATACCATGAAACTTGTATAAAGAAAATGTTGATTTAATGGTAAAATGAAAGCTTCAGAAGTATTGCCAAAAAGGCAAAGTGCCCCTCAGTGTGGCCACACGCTGGTGAACATATGAACTCGACAGTCCAGAATGAAGGCCTGAATTTAGGAATAAAGCAAATATTGCAAAGTTAAAAAGATATCAAGGATTGCCTTGCAAAAAAAAAAAAAAAGTTTTGTGCCAACTAAGGAACAAAGGATGGAACATGCAATCTAGTTTCTTGTCTGTTTCCTGTTGAGGCCAATTCTATGTTCTAGTACACTTATTAATACAGTATCAATTCTTCCTATTCAGTTACTATAGTACCTATTAAGTGTACATCTAAAGAGTACATGTCTGTCAAAAGGCAGAAGTTTCTTCTGAGAACATCTAAATACTATGGAGTTTTTCCTATGTCATCAGCTGTCAGATGAATTAGATGGTTTTTTATAAACCACATTGGTAGTAACATATTCTAATGCTTATTGAGATGCCAAAACAAAATTGTTCATGTAACTTTTTACTAATTTGATCACTTCAGATAGGACATGCTTTATTATAATTGTTTCTCTGTACAGATAAAAAGTATTTTAGGATTTTTAGGTAATTTAGGTCCTTTGAAGTTGGTTTGTTTTATTTTTTTAAAGGGGTGGTGTTAATGTGACAATTACTTGCTACCTTAGCAAGTTAAGTTTCATGCTTTAAAAAAACCAAAGGCATCCCCCAAAAAACTGTTGGAAATAAAATTTGAGAGGGGGAACCCTATTACGAGGTTAAAACGTGTTAGAGAGGAGCCTACACACTGGCAGACACCAGAAGTGACAGTCAGTGGCATTGCTGCAATTCACTGTGCTCTGCTTTGTGTTAGCCCAAGTAAGCTGGGTGAAATGTAACCCTCAAAAAATGCAGGTTTTAGCAGTACACAGCTTGCTGCACAGCTGCTAGAGCTGATGTGAACTGGTAAAGTTGACCAAGGAATGATAGCATTGCCCCCTGTCATTTTCTGTTCAAATCTTCATAGAGCCATTGTGCAGGAATTAATTTTTAACTTTGAGTTAGAATTTTGCATGTAGTGATTGGGGATGTTCTCCTTGTAGTTGCATACCCAGTTTTAGGAAATAATAAATTGTTATTCGGACACAATAGCGTGCATGGAATAACTTATGTATATGTCCATCTACATGCAGTGAACTTAAATATGAAACAGAATTGCTGTGCAGATTGGCTGACTCATTCATTTGTTTTTTAATGGGCATGGAAAGTAAGTCCCAGTGTATGGTCTCCACCCATAAATGTATTTGTTTCTACAGGTACTCGATGTGAGCAACTGAGTCATTGCCTTAGCTCTGCTCTCCTCAACCTTTCCTTTCACGTGCCTTTTTCCCCAAAGTGCCATCTGCTACTACTTCTGTGGCTGGCAAGATAGTCTAAGTACCATAACTTCAAGCAAATTGGGAACAAAATCACAGAGCCTAACACACTGAGCTGGCTGTCCTAGCTGAAACACATTCAATTCTTCTTTATTTCTCCTTTTTGATGGAAAACTTTCATTGAACTAACCTTCCTTTGTGGACCTTTAAGGTTTTGCCTGATGTTAACTCTTAGATAATCCACAGAAAAGCAGTATCAGTATTATTGTGCTGAGGAGAATAAATTTACCTGGTGGAATATGAGGCTGCTGTTAATTGTAGCTTTGTGGGTCTTTGCTGGTATTTCTGCACCGCTTGGTGCTGAGCTGTGCCATGTAAATGTTAGTCCTTCAAGGTAGTTTGGGTAAAGCTGGTTTTCAGCCACATTGTTATGCAGAAGTACCTAGTGCCTCAACCTTTGCGTTTCTGAAGATGAGGTTTCCACTTTGATACGTGCAGGAGGAAGCTTTTATTGTCTGGAAAGGCTGGTACATATTTGAAGGGCAAAAAAATCTTAAAAACTATGTGTGCCCTTAATGTTATCTATTCATCAGGACTATATGACGTTTGTACTTCTCCGTAAGCTGGAAAATGGAAAATAAGTTACTTCTCCAAGAGGTAGAGAAGGAGGACTGACAAGCTGTTGGTTGCTTATGTTGTCCTTTATCTAAGTAGCATCATGATGTTGATACCAATCTCTGGTAGTGCTTAGCTCGGAGGACTGCACTTGAGATAGGAAAGCTGTTGTGCTAGCATTAGTGGAAATAAAAGAGTGGTCATGTGTGGGGATTCAGCTAAGTTTGTAAACTGGTAGAAGCTCTGGGGAAGTTTCTAGACTAAATGCTTTGATTTCACTTCAGTGTGACTCGATTTGCTGAAACAAAGTTCAAGCTTTGTCTTAACTCAGACCATGATTTCTCTAAGTGAAATTCAGTAGTACTAGCCCATTCCAGTCTGAGTCCACACTTTTCCAGCTGGTAAGGTACAGCTGAGACAGGGCTATATCAATGGGTCATAGTCCTGCTTAATGCTTCTTTTTTACATCAAAAAGCATCTATATGTTATGTAGAACTCTGCGTGGCCTCCCTATAACAAGACACTGGATATTCTTGATGGGAAATGCTTTGGAGTTCAAACAAGCGTCTTGTAGGTTCTAAATGCCCACTACTATCTGAATTATGTTGTAATGATTTCCAGCCAGCAACCTTATAAGGGCAGAGGTCACATAATTATCTGTATGAATAAACGTAGTTGAGCTGAGTCATTAGTATTCATATGATAATCTCTTTGAAAAATCAGATCTGACATGTATTTTTCCTTTAGGGTTTTTAAAATTACACATTTTCTCCTCTCTTCTAGGAAAGAAATGCTGAAAATGCTATTGAAGCTCTTAAAGAATATGAACCAGAAATGGGCAAAGTGTATCGACAAGACCGGAAAAGTGTACAAAGGATTAAAGCAAGAGACATTGTCCCAGGTGATATTGTAGAAGTGGCAGGTAAGGCTCGTTTATGTAGTACATACCTGTATTAGCATATTATTGTAAAATTGTTGTGGGGGCCTTTTCTTAATGATTTGAGGCCCTGGGGGGAATTTTCAACGCTGCCTAAGTATATGCTTTGCTTAAGAACAATCTTGCTTCTGTTCATCTGTAATTACCTTAAATGTGCATTTGCACTGAGGGGATTGTTTTTCAAATTACCACTTAGTTTAATTGGTAGGTCTAAAAGCAAAGCGTCTTAATTGGAGTACGAGTACAGGTTTTAACACTTGTCACCACTCTAAAATTTTATTTTCTAAAGTCTAGTTTCAGAGTGTCTTAATCTATCTGGTTTGTGTCACAAAATACTCTTTCTCTTACTTTTAAATGTGGTCAATTTCCTTGGGTTCTGGAATGCAGAGGTTTTGGGTTCCTTTTTCATCATGTCCTGTCCTTTATGGACGGAAAGTTCATTTCATCTAAAGGTTTTTTTCCCAGCTTTTACACTTGCAGCAGCAGTGCCTTTCAGCTTCTCTTTACAAATGTCTTCCTCTGTCCTCTCTGCTGGTATGACGGGCATGTGACCTCAATGGTTTCTTATCGTTCATAATTCTTTATTGCTGCTTTTGCCTACAACTCCCCAGGAGACTGCGGATAGATAACTACACAAATACAAAGTAGAGCTTCCTATTTCTCTGGTGTAAGCATTTGAAGTACCAGTCTTAAAAGACTGGACTTGTCATCAAGCTATCTAATAACTTAATTTGACCTAAAAAGCATATCTTTATTTGGAAAGAGTGCAAAAATGTGATTATTGTATACTTATATGTAAGACTCCTCCATTTTGGTGGTAATACCACACCAGTAACTTTCTCCTCTAAACTAGGTTTGTCAGTTACTTCAATGTTTCTGATGTGTTCCCAGATAAAACTAGGTGGTTCTTGTTAAGTGTCAGGAGTAATTGCAGTCTTGTATTTTGTAGGTCATTATCAACTGTTACCTGAATGATTGTTCCTTTGGGAACGATTTAGGGTATCCATCAAACTTTTTCTTTCCACTGGTGTCACTTTGCTTTTTAGAGGTGGTAGCGGTCTCAGGAGGGGATAAATATATACCCTTAAACTTGACTGTCCTCCTATTTTTAATTAGCAGGCAGAGAGAGTATGCACTCAAAATTAAGTTGATGTTGGCTGGCTGCCCAGCTTTCATTCCTTGAGAAACTTTAAGGTTCACTGAGCCCCGTCTTGAAGCCTCAGTTTTGTGCATTGGACGGATGATTTAGCTACAGCTGCCCTGGCCGGGGTAATTCAGAGCGAGTGTGAATCTCACAAAGGCTGAAAACTAGTTTCCTCTTAGCATTTGTCGGTGAAGAACAAGTGCAAATACAAAGTGCTGATAGCTGAAATAAAGGGTGAATTATGATGCCTTGTCACTTACTCTGCTGTTTTGACTCACTGTGACTGCGCCGTACAGCCAAATCTGCGAGTTCTGCAAAGAGATGTTGTTTAAGCAGCTGAGGTTTTCTGCATCCTTTTGAGGCAAGCAGAACTGTATAAATTACAGATTTTGCAGTAGATGTCCAAATCTTTATTCTGTATTTAAACGTCAGCAAAAAAAAAATGGTAGTTGTGGAAGCAGTTCATATATCACGGGAGTACATTGGAGTTGTGGGGGTTTTTGTACTTCAAAGCAGTATTGGTAGAATTTCAAATTGATGACTATGTATTTTGTACTGGTTTGGTCGAACTCACTAAGGAAGACTGATGAATTTTGCTGCTCTGCCAGGTGTCTGAAGCAAAGAAAACTTTTTTGCTTGATTCTTAGCTATTTTGGGAGAGCCAGAAGTTTTATTTTCATCTTGCAGAAAAAGACAAGGCTGAAGTTTTATGTGAAACACCTGGGGATGCGTGGGCTTCTATTTACCTTGCTGTATGTTGTCAGTATCAATAAAATCAATTACTTGTGCCTTGAGATGTCTCTTTAAAAGGCCTGTGTCTCAAGAAGAGAATGAATTGGCAGTAAACCCCTCCCTAGCATACCTATAACACTAGGCTGTCTTTAACAAACACTGTATCCCCTTTTTCACAGGGTTACTATTGCAATATTTTAAAACTTGCTTGTAGAACAGTGTCTGATAGTCCAACGCACATAGAACTGTTTTTTTTTTAAAAAGGATAAACTTAAACTAGTCTGATCGTGTAGAGAAACAAAAATTACTCAGTTTTTATGACTGTCCTTTCAGATAGGTGGTCTAGATTGTTGACCAACTGTAGAAGCTCATACTGGTTAAAATCAAACTGATAGGTCAAACAATCTCAAGTTAGTCTTAAGCACTCACCATATTTTTCTTATATTGGTAAATGTAGTCAACTGCAGCTCCAAGTGAAGGTAACTAAGTGTGATTCATGTGGATGTTTAATACAGAAATAAGTGCTTCAGCGTAATACAAACTCGGATACTGAAGCAATAAATTCTAACTTGTAGATACACAATGATGAAATTTTAATGGTAATCAAACTCAGAAAAGCTACCAAGCAAGTAGAGAAGAGCAATACACTATGTACCAGTGTTAGTGTCAAGACTTGGAGGTGAGAGAGACTGTGTGCATGCCTGTGCCTCAAGTGTGAGAGTACAGCGATGGCCTTTGACATGGTGTTTGCAAAAAGATGACCATGTAGGGAAGTGACAGAGCACTTCATACTGGGATACATATCTGGGTATGGAATTCTAGGCAAAGTGCCAATGACATTTGTGTGTCCAGGCAAATATCTTTTCAACTGAGTGGCATAAATAACCAGGTGATAGGTTTCTCCCCTGTGCTGATACCTAATTTTGGGTGACTTTCTGCAGGTCTTCTATTGCAAAATACTTTGTAGTTAATGCTATAACAGCTCTGTTAATTTGAAGTAGCTACATGTGAGATGTAGACACAGAGAACTCGCCATTGTAGGAACTGGGAGATTGATCTTTTGGTTCAGGGGGAAAGTGGGGGAATATATTTACCTCTTCACAATGGAAGTGTTACCTGAGAATAGGTAGCACTGAACCATTTCCAAAATCCTTTGGTATTTTCAGTAGTTTTGAACCCATTAAAGATAACCATGTTGGCTTAGTGTAACCTGAAGACAGTGCAATAATGATTTATACTCTTAATTTTTATTCTGGCTTCTTAGGTTACTTGTAGAGTTTGACTGGTCATTATATAGACTGTTCAGGCTGCCTCATGGCCTTCTAAAAGCTTCTGGAAGACACTTTCTTTAATTGATCTGTCAACAGGGGAAGTAAGATGCTGGTTTATTTGACTTGAAGTAAAACGGAGAAACCACAGTTCTGCCTTGTCACCTTGCAGTAAATATGGAGTAACCTGAATTAGGTTGTCCCTCAAGTGGCAGATAACTATTGTCTTATCTCTTGCTTGGGGATCAGTGTGCACATACGTACTGCAGAAGACTTGATGAGGAATTACTGGTCTTCCTGGCTAGTAGTTCACAAACTCAACAGAAATGCTGCAATAAAACTTTGCAGGTGAACTAGCAGAGACTGCAGTCCGTGTTTGCTCAGAGACTGCAGACATGAATTTCTTAACTGTATGCATTTGGAAGACATGTCCACTTAAGCAAACGTGGTGGAAAAGATACTGAATCATCAAGAGCAACTCTTTGGGATGAAGTTGCAGCTACAGGTTTGGGATGCGTGCCTTAAGTTGACTTGCAGATCTCCGGTGGGCATAGCTCTCAGAACTGCAGTGCCTAAGGGTTACTAAGCTACACTGTTTGTTTCTTAGAACTGATGAACTGAAAAAAATCCAGATGCTGTCCTCAAATGCCTTTTCAGTTTGCCAGTCTTAAAATGGATTATCTTGCTGTTACAAAAGCTTATTGGAGGATACACTCTAAATTTGTAACTAGTGGCTGTCTTACTAGATTAAAGATGTCCTTTGTCTTAGTTAAGTTTTTGCTTGCGTTAAAGTAAAATCTTTAAAGAGAAACTTAAACCAACATGGCCTTAGTTCTGAGAAGTTTTTTATGAAGGCCAGTCTGACAAAATGGAATAAACTTGGTTGCAAATAATTTCTTTTTAAAGAAGCACATTTGGGAACAGAAATGAGCTTTGCTCACTTCTGTTGTATTTTTTGTGTTAAACATTTTCTTTTAGTTACAGTATATCTGACTTTTTGCATTTTAATAAATGAATGTTCATTAGTTGCAATCTGTAAGTGACCAAACTGGAGTCACAGTAGTTCCTCTTTTCTCCAAGGTGCTGAATGATGGTTCTTGTCATCCGTTATTGTATCTGTAAGTACTCAACAGCTTAAAAATAAACAGAGTTCCCAGAAGCTGATGCTTATTAAATTAGTGTGTATTCCAGACAACTTAGTTTTACACTTATACCTGGCATAAAGTATGCAAGAACTACTTTCCAAGGCTTTTAATTTTAACTGCAGAGCATTTTAAGCCTCTTCCTACAGCACAGATGCCTTATAGTTAAGGCAAGATCGATTTTAGGGTGAAGAAGGTTGGGAAAGAAGATTTTTGAGGTGAATTATGTCAAACTCCAGTGTAGGTATGAAGAGCTATAGTTCTTCTTGATAGTATAAGCAACAAACATCGATGTTGCAGTTCTTACTCTAAAACATCTGAGTCCTTGTGCCTGTGTTTGTTTTCCAATAGCTGGAATTGATTTTCAGACTCAGTGGTAGAGATACAGGTTTTTTGTTTGGTTGTTTTTTTTTCTTTGAAAAATAATTAGGTTGGAGGAAAGAAAAAGAATGAAAAGGATGGTGTAAGACTTCAGTCCAGAACTGCAGACCTACTGGAGGCTGTCCTAAAAGCATACTGCTGAGCACATCTCTGAGTATGGAAAAGAGTTGACTGCAAGCTGTTCGTTAGTTTCTTATATTTCTTTTTCTTACCTAGTGCAAGTTGTCAGGTTTGATTTTCTTTTTTATTATTATCTTTTTTAAAAGATTAGGTGTGTATTTTGCCTTTTTTTTTTTTTTTTCCTCATGAAGTACTGCTTTCAAACAAGAAAAAATACAGCAGTAAGGTCAATACTTAATAAATGCGTGTACAAGTAGTGCATAAATCTGGGCTTTGGTGAATGCTTCAGCTGTCAAACTCCAAACACCTCAGAGGCAGTTTGGAGATAACCAGGAGCAGTGCGTATGTTCCGTACTCCACTGAAGTCTGGAGTTACATGAGGTTCAAGTCAGGGCACAGCTTAAACTTGTGTCACTTTCAACACACACTTGGAAACTTAGGAAACCTATCTCCAACTTTCTTTTTTTTTTTTCCCAGTTTGTGTAACGTTTTCCTCCAGTTGCCAAACTCCTAAGTAAAAATAGTGAAACTAGTTGTTTTACTTGTTTGAATTCAGAACATACCTGATGTTCCATACTCTGATTAGAACCAATGCAACAGTGGGATTTTACTATGAACACAGATAGTACTGATGAACAAAATTCTTGAACATCAAGATAATGTTCTGTTCACACTGTGTCACCCAAAAACCAAGCATTTTTTAAGGCTAAAGAAACTTGTGTTTGGAGCTATGTTGTACTTCCAGAAATTTTGTTGTTTGTTCTTGTGCTACCCGAATGTCTCTAACTTGAAAACAGGACTTCAGCTTCAGTGTGAAGGTGTCATTGCTTTCTACCTGATCTAGGAGGAGTTGAAGCTCAGCTTACCAGATTGTTCTTTCTGCTATCAGCTATTCTTATGAGCAGGATACCTGCCCGTTGGCACATCTTATTTAATGTTCTGGTGCCCTCTTCAGAGGGAATGGCATCTACAAGTGTGTTTCTACAGAACGAGAAGAAATAAAATAGGAATGATTCAAGTGTTACAAACTGCTTACTACAATATACACGTTTTTCTCAATATAACTTTCAGTTCCCACTTTAAAATATTGTGCTCCCAGAAAGTTAAGCTTTTCCTGTATTTCTGGTGTTCACTGATAACGCAATCTGTACAAGTGCTTTGTTGGAGTTTAGTTTCTACCTCTAACAGTTCTTGAATTAGAATAATCGTGCTTCTGCATACCCTGGATGGTAAGCTCTGTGGGTATTTTCTGTCTGTCCAGAATGCAAAATGGCATGTGATAGAGGAGGCTATTTCATGAACACTGTCTGATCTGTCGCTTGCATCCTAAATACAAAGAAGGAATATGTTCAAATGTATTGTTCTGTCTTCTCAGCAGTAAAAGAAAACGCTGTTTTCCTAGTATGGCTAAAACTAAATGCACCAGCGCTATTATAATCTTTGCTTTGCTGCAAAATAAATTTATCTTACTAGTCCAGAGTGGAGACTCACACTTAAAATATATTTCATTGATACTTTTCTGATTTTTGACAATTTGACACTCTTGGCCTTGAATGAAAGTGTAGATGAACTTAATCTTCCTGTTCTGTAAAGCTTTTAATTTTTGGTAGCATTTTATTAGACCCTGTTCAGGAAGTGTTAAAATACTTAACACCTGTAACTACGGAAGTAAAATGAAGTTTCTGATGGTCTAAGGAAATCAAACACAATAGGAAGACTAGATTGTACACGTGCAAGAGGGGAAGAGGCGCTAAGCTGAGCCTGTGTTAAGGAAGCGTAATATAAAAAACAAATGTGCTATTGCAAGAGCTGTACTTCTAAATAGAAGCAGCCAATGATCTGTTCTGGTTGATGAAATATGTAGCATCTTATATGTGTTAATTTAAGCTTACTCATTTCAATTCATAAACCTTAAGTGGATATCCCTGCTTCATGTAGGAAGTCTCAGTTGCCTCAGTTTGTTAGTAAATAATCACACAATGATACATTCTCTAATTTACAAGGGTAAGAAACTTACTTTTTGCTCAAGAGAGAGGATTTTGCAATAACTGACTCTTTAAGATCTCAGTAGAAAAAGTGGTTTAAATTACTGTACCTATAATATTATGTAATGTCAAAACTATTGCTCACAATATTTTTTGAAAAGAAGTATTAATTCTTTTGCTAAGTTCTGATGGTAAAACCTCATGCATAGTGCATTGAGTCATGTTTTAATAGCAGTGTGGTAGGTTACATCTGCTGAATTTGTCTTTCTACCCTATCCTGAAGAAATTGGAGAATCCTAATAAAGCAGAAGAAAGACCACAGAGTCTAAAAATGCCTGGAATGTCTCAACAATGAATCGTATTCTTTTAAGACATTTAAAATTGTGGTGTTTCCCCCTTTACTATGGGTTGGGTTTGTTTTTTTTCTGGTCCTCTCCATTTGGTGTTCTGTAGAAGCTGTTTTGGTGATGTTTTCTTCTCCATTTCAGAAACTGTTGTTTGTGCTCCTGAATTGTTCAACCATATGTTGAAACAGTATCCCAGCTCTTTACAACTTGCCAAAAAAAAAAAAAGTTATAAACTCTGATAACAGTGGCAAGGTAGTTTTAGAGCTGTACTGGTAATCTTTATTGCAAAAGTCCAGTTCCAACCCCAGCCTGCTGATAGCAGATACAGGTCGACACTACTCTTGGTTAATGATAAACATAAATAAGAAAGTGTTAGGTCCATGTTGCACGTGAAGAACTGTTCTGACTTCTATAGGAGAAGTCACTTCCATTTATTGTGATCACTCAGATGGGCTTTTTGCAAACAGATCACTTTCCTTGCTAACAAGGTGAGTTGTTCTTTTAACAGATTCACATAAAAAGGAAGGAAAACTTTTCACTTGCTATAATGTACCTGTCTGTAAACCTCCTCTTAACAAGTCTTAGATTGCAAAAGGATCAGAGGCAGTTAACAGAGCTGATAACGGTGTTCAAAGTACACATTTAAAGTAGTAGCCTTCTTCTAAGGGCTGTGGTGTATCATAGTGGCTTTTGGGGGGTAAGGTTAATATTGTTTACTGTCACCTGCAACTTGTGTTTTAAGATGTAGGATATCATTAGAGACTTGGAAGATAAGTGTGGTTCTGTTGCGGTCAAAAGTTCTTTGTTGATACCCAGATGTAGCTGAAAACGTAACAGGGATTGTCCTTTAAAGACTTTTGTTCTTGAGGAGGCCCCTTCACGAGGAACTGCAGTAACTTCTGGAAATGTCAAATAAAATGGGTGCATGTTGGTGAGTGGGGTCCTACTGTGCTTATGATTAAAAGTATGTGTAAATGACCGTACGTATAGAGCGGAAATTGGCCTATAACACTGGCAGAGCACTGGGAGAAGTATGATAAGATGTGGGGAGCTTTGAACTGGGGAGGAAAGGCTGGCTATAATCAGTGGGAGCATTGGCACAGTAAGAATGCTATTTACTTACAGGTAGTTGAAGAACCCAGCATTTTCAGATACTGAATTGCCTGTATTTTCAGGGAAGGCAGATGGCTTGTTTAAAACAATGGGTACAAACTTAAAATTCATATCACAACTAAATGCCACTCCAGTTTCTGTCAAGGGATGCAACTGTGACTTTGTCTGGTTTAGTGCAGACTCATGCACGGTTAAATAAAAAGGGTTTGTGTGTTGTTGTGGTTTGTTTTGTTGGGTTTCTTTAACCTCTTATAGGGGACAGGTTGTTTTTAAATAAACCCCTTTTATTATGTGCTGAAGTTAAGTATTAAAATTCCAAACCACTATTCTATGCATGAATAAAAATTCTATGACTAAAGCTGTAAAGATGTGAACCAAATGCTACTCTTGCTCTTCCAGGAAGCAGTCAATATCATAGTTAGAAGGGTTGTTTTAGTCAGCAGTTAATGTATTTGGCTAAAGTATGCTTTAAGAACATGCATCTAGGCAGTTTTGAAAGCAGTTTATTTGATTTCTTCAATGTTGCTTAATTTAGGATTAAAAAAACTTTGGTTAAAGGATGAAGACACTGCTGCAACTGACTTGTTATTTTAGATGTAAACCCATGGGATTATATCCATTAGACTGTAGCAGTTTTGCACTGGGCGATGCAAATACACGTTTACCTTCTAATGTCTTGTGTTTCAAGACTTGGATAATACTTCTACTGGTTCTGTGGGCTGAATTAAAAACCCCAACAAACCTCTCCCAATTTCTTTCCTGTGTTGAAGTATATGGAATTCAAGCCTTCTACTTGTAGATGAGATCTGCACTAAGACCCCTCACTAAAAATTTCCTGTGGGTTCCTATCTATCATAGGATGATTTCCTATCTATATTCAGTTTCAGTTGTGCTCGTGAAAGTATATTCAAGACTAAAAATGACTTGGTGTCATAGCTGTTATTCTGCAAAGAGCTGCTTAAAATAGCTCTGTAATTGACCCTGATGTACAGCTTTCCTGCCTATTGGAAATTCCTTGAATGTTTTACTACAGCCCCCTCACATGGAGAGGGTGAGCGAATAATGTGTCTTATCTTAAATTGAGATAATCTTAGAAAGCTGCAGTATCAATAAATGTAAGGCTTCAGTTCTGGCGATTAAGGCAATTGATAATGTTGGTGGTAGTTTTTGTGGAAATACCGATGCTTTGAAGATCAACAGCCTATTAGGGCAGGAGTTTCTCCTGGTACTTGAGATGTTGTGAATATTGTGTTTGAACAACTTCGAGCTGTTCAGAAGGAGGTTGGAAAATTTCACGTAAGCTTTGCCATATGTTCCGACCAATTACTTGAATATTTTAAGATTTTTTTTTTTCAGCTGCTTTTCTGCGTTATGGGGTGATTTAAGCCTTTGACAGCGTTGTCAAATGCAGTCGTGTGTTGGAGTTGGCTGTAGTTTTCCAGCTGCTTTGAGCACTTTGAAAACGCTTACGTACGCGGGTTGACAGGCGTTAACACCACGCTGCACCGAGGTATCAGCCTGTTGTTCAGGGGTAGCTGAAAACCAGCTGCTGCTATATGTCTGCATCTAAACCTCCTCGCGACATCAGGAGAGCGTATTGAATAGTTTTGCCATTTTTGGCTTTGGTCACCGTTTGTCTAATGCTATTTTCTCCCACAGCTCAAGGGCATTGTGGCTTAAATTAGTTTTCACATGCTACAATGATACAAAAAGGGAATTTGTGGCTTGGCTTCTTATTGGATCCCTTCATATATGCATGCTTACAAAAACACATGTCTAAGTCTACAAGCAAAGCTAGGCAATCTTTTGCTGATTTTTCTTTTTAACCAGGACAGAGTTTCTTTGACCTTAAAGTCACGTGGTGCAAATTTACTTAATGCTGGAAATGGCGCTTAATTTTCCTCTTCAGCATTTTGTTCTCAGCTGTGTGAGTGGCTGCGTGTTCTGAGGCTGTAACACCACCGCGGGGTTGTTCGGGGGAGTATTTGTTGCTGTGCATTATTGCTCTTAGTTGCATAAGCAGTTCCTGCAGGAATTGCAGCTTGTTTTAATTTTACTGCAGGGACATAGAGTCCATCTACCGAGGAGATGAGCTCTCTCTAGCTACATTCTCCCTTCCTTCTTTGCATCACGTTGTCATGACAAGGAAGTTGACACTTGAATACTTGCAGTGCTAAATTACATTGTGAATGTTTGATTATAAGCATTCATTAGCAATATTGACCTGCAGAATGTGGAAACCCCCCTCATATGAGACAGAAAGGTGCCTCTCATTAATATGCTTTAGCAAGTTAATTTGCATGCAGCCATTTATTTGCAGTAGTCAGAAAATGGTGGAGCTTTAGTGTTACATTTTTTTTTTAATCTGGGAAAAGATTGATAAGAGACAGTAGGGAAGTGGAAGAATTAATTCTGGGATGATAGAGATGCTGGAGCTAAACTGGCCCCACAGCTCTGGGAACTGTGGGGAACATGACTCTGCCATCCTCAGGAGTGTGCCGTTAACTGGTATCTTTTACTGCTTTGGTTTCTCAAACACTTGCCAGTTGAGTTTTTTTTTGTTTGTGAGTTGGTTTGAGGTTTTCTTCCTCCACTGTTGTCTTCTGCAAAGTAGGAATGCATACGACAAAATAAAGATAGCATGGAGTTCTACAGAAATTTTAACTGGGATGTGGATTGTGGTACACTTCATACAGTAGTATTAGTGAAAAATAGAGGTAGTGAACAATCTGAAATTAGCTCTAAAACATCTGGCAGTATTCAAAGTATAACGTTAGAAGAGCAGATTTGCAGAAGCATATTATTCTCACAAACGATGCCAAAGAAAAGGAAAGTACAATTTCTTTTAGTTTCTAAGTAAATAGATGTGGATAACCTCCTGATCGTTGGAGAACACAAGTCTGACTCTAGGCATAGAGAAAACAACCAGAAGGCTCTCCAGGACAGTTACTCTGAAAAGGAAACTTGATTCACCTTAGCTTTGGGTGGGTTTTTTTACTTGTTTGTTTGTTTTAATTAATACATATTTTGAAATTGATATCTTTCTCTTGAGATGCTTTCCCTTTGGTGTCAAGTGGGAGTCATGTGATTAGAAAAACAAGGCAGTGATTTACAACTTCTCTCTTTGAGGTTGGGTATGGGGTAGGGATCTTGAAGGCGAATCTAAATTGCCAAAGTGTTGGATACTTAGAGAACTGGAGTATGTTAAACCATAAAAGCAGTAATAAGCAGTTATTAATCTTAGTCATCTGAACTGTTGCTGGAAGATTGTTTTCCTGGCTGAGAGAGGTAATAGTATGTTTGGTTAGAAATCCCTCAAATGACAAAATTCTAACTTTGTCTTGTTTATTCTTTGCAGTTGGAGACAAGGTTCCTGCTGATATAAGAATTACTTCTATCAAATCTACAACTCTAAGGGTAGACCAATCAATTCTCACAGGTATAATTTCTGTGAATTTTGGATAATTATGTGCTTAATTAAAGGTGCCTTTTTACTCTTGGTTTAGAATAATCCATTAGAAACAAGCCTGTAACTATTCAAGTGCAGTAACTTTCTGATGTAGTATCTTAGCTCATAAAGAGGCTGAATGTGTTGCTTCATCACTGGGTTTATATGTTGACTTTAGTGGGATGAACATTCTTGGAGACCTCTAATGCTTTCTTGGCAAGTATCCCACGCCCCCAGAGACACACTAGTAACTTGTGGGGAAACTGAAATAAAGTTAAGAGTTCTTATGCTAGTTTGTGCAGCCTTCTAGGTTTGAACATCTTGTCACTGCTCAAATATGAAAAGCACGGAAATCTTAGTTACCCACTTTCTCACACAAGAGAGTAACTTTTTAAATGCAGGCAGCTTTTGAACTGCTCTTACTAAAGACTCGGTACACTAGAGCCTTATTTGCTGAAATTCTGTGCACGCACATTCATGTGTTTCCTGGTACAGCTCTTGAGTGGGGGAGCTATATTTAGAGTACTTTTCAGACTTGTTGAAAACAAAACAAAGTAGCAGTACTTCTGAATATAGGAAAGAAGCTAGGAATCAACCAAGCGTGCTGTAACAGTTTTCTCTCAGCTGGAACATGAAGAGCTGCCTGTTTTGGTAGCATAAATTAATGTTAACTAGCCTGGAATTTTAAAACAGTAAAGTATTCATAAGGAACGTAATTTTAATTCTCAAATCTGTCTTGAAACAGGCCCCAAAGTTTCTCAGTACTGATCCTGAATAGCACAGAACTGATTGAGCTTGGTTAGGTTTGGCATAAGAAAATGTAGGCACTCTGTGTTTGTCAAGCTCTCAGGACTAAGTAGAAAAAGAAATCCACCAGAAGCCTATATAAAGGGAATTATTCCTTGCCTTTGTTTGAATAACAGGATACTTTTATTTTTTTAAAGAAAATATTTTTCTGTTTTCAGCCTATTTTAAGTTGATTCTTGAGTCTCCTAACTAATAAAATAGGGCTGAAGTCTCTGAGGTGCTACTGAACAAGGCTTTCAAAAGCAGGAAGCTTTGGCTCTCTTGAGCTTCCAAAAAGTAGTGTGCTCTAACCTTCAGTCACAGAGTTACCACCTTGTGAAATCTGATGTAGTAATTAACAGCTCTTTCTATAGAAAAGAAGCCTTTCTATACCTGTGTGACATGTTTATAGAATTTGACATATTTAAGCTTTTTATGGAAGAGTTCTCTGAAAACTTCCACCTTAAAAGTTAACTAGCAGATGGCTGCATGACACTTAAAATAAATAAAAAGTCTGCCAGTAAAGTGTGATGTTATACCATCACAGATGTGTAACTGTGGTAACATCTAAGTATTTCAATGAGAACATGCCTCTCCCAGTGCGTAGAGAACAGAAAGGCTTGTTACTGCAAAATCTAATTCATGCAGTAGATCTTGCTATGCTAAATGGAGGAGTGGAGTACCAGCTGCTCACCTCTTCTTCCTTAAAAGACGTGGTGTACACTTCATAAATTCTAACTATATAAGATGTTTACTTAAATCCTTTCCTATTTTCATTAAAAGCCAGCCATTCAGGTTTTTTTGGCCAGCTGAAATATTTCCTGTTTCACTTAAGTAATTCAATAAAATAATTCGAGGAAATAAATTTGGCATTTTATAATCCTCAGTCTCACATCTTTTTAACTTTTTGATTCCCTACAGGAATCCAGATGATACATAATCTCTTAAGACTGTTATCTTTGTTTTAGGTGAATCTGTGTCTGTTATTAAGCACACTGACCCTGTGCCTGATCCTCGTGCTGTAAACCAAGACAAGAAGAACATGCTATTTTCTGTAAGTTACTTGTTTTGACATTTTCAAAACTTTTATAAAAAAAACTGAAGCTGATTAAACAAAAAAGTGCAGGACTTCAGATCTTCAACTGTATGAGTTTTTTTGCTATATTCTCCACATGAATCTACCTGAATGTATCCATGTATGTCAAACTAAATGAAGTAAAGATTCCAGCTGAAATGCATACTGCTTAATTGGTAGCTGAGTTTGACTTTGCTGCTTATAGTGGATCAATATTGATTCATTTTGAGGCCATTCTGTAAGCAGAAATTCTACACTGGAGTAACCTCTTGCAGATATTGGGGGAATGTCATTCTCTTCCTCTTAAAGTTTTTCTATGGCCTAGCTCAAATGTGGTTCAGACTTGTTCAATTTAGAAAAAAACCCAACCACCAAAACCTGTTTATAGATTGACTACAACTGTTCTTTCCTTTTCTTTATCTACATTAGGGTACTAATATTGCTGCTGGTAAAGCCATGGGAGTGGTTATTGCAACAGGAGTAAACACTGAAATTGGCAAAATCCGTGACGAGATGGTGGCTACTGAGCAGGAGAGAACCCCACTGCAGCAGAAACTGGATGAGTTTGGAGAGCAGCTGTCTAAAGTAATTTCTCTCATCTGCATCGCTGTTTGGATAATAAACATTGGTCACTTCAATGATCCAGTTCACGGTGGCTCCTGGATTCGAGGTGCTATCTATTACTTTAAAATTGCTGTTGCTCTTGCTGTTGCTGCTATCCCTGAGGGTCTGCCTGCTGTCATTACCACCTGCTTGGCTCTTGGAACCCGGAGGATGGCCAAGAAGAATGCTATTGTTCGAAGTCTTCCCTCTGTGGAAACCTTGGGTTGCACCTCAGTTATTTGTTCTGACAAGACTGGTACTCTGACCACAAACCAGATGTCAGTCTGCAGGGTATGTTGAACTAGCTTCTTTTATTTTTCTTTTTCTCCTTAGCCACTCTGTTTGAATAGTTAGAATTACTTGAATTCTTTTGATGGCAAGTCGTTTGGTTCTCATATCATCAAAATCTTGCTTTATTTTCCTTAGATAAGCTTCCACTTTGAATTCAGTTTTCCACTGGGTAGTGTTTAAGACTGTTATCTCTTCCCTTATTTAGTCATGGCCAAAAATAGCTGTACCCATATTTGATGGAAGAGAAGGTTGTTTGCAAGCAGCTTTCCATTGACTTGTCTGTAAGCCATTCAGTCTAGTGGTAGTTATTTCTTACGATTTATCCCCTGTTTCAGAAAGGTAGGGTAGTTACACTGTAGAAGCAGGGTGTGTGTAAGTATAAAACACCACTCCCCTTTTTTAGAGAGGTGACAATGATGGAGAAACTTAGCAAAGAGAAAAAGGTAGAGGATCTACTGCCTCCAGTAATTTGGAGTAAGGTATTTTCTCTGGTGAGTGGCTCCACCTTTGTTTGGTTGCCTTATCTTCAGTACCTGTTACTGGTCTGATGTAAATCACTGTAGTGATTTCAATGTGCAAAATATGTCTAACATGACTAATCAGGCTACTTGGAGGTGTAGTTGACCCTGACACCAGCGTTGCCAGGGTCATCTTCAATATATGGCAGATTTTTTAGATAAGCCGAAATTGTGTCCCTCCTCCCTTCCCCCTAATATTCTTCCCAGTGTTGATTAATTTGGGACTTCCATAGGTAGTCACTTAAGGTAACCAATGTTCAGTTGTCACTTCTCTGTGTTTCCCATATACTTGATACTGTGTAGGAATTTTATGGCGAAAACATTGAAGTTCTTCTGTTTAATAACTAGATGTTCAGTAGCATAGCAACTCTGGGACATCAAATGTTCAGAGTCATTACATGGGGTTAGAATTCCAAATGTGTAAATGTTGAGCACTACTCACCAGTATTTTTTGGCAAAACTTTGTAAGCCTTAAGCGCTTTATTCTTGTGTGATTGATGGCTTTTACTTTCTAATTGGTGGTTGACTTGTTCTACTTCCTTAAGCATTGTAGTACTTATACCTAAGAGACACAAAGCAGCTGCTCATCAGTATTCCAGAGGAGGTTACTTGCAGCAGAGTTGCATAACTGCCCTAGTCTTTGCAGGGATTTTTTTCATCACAGAGATGCCAAAAGCAGTAGGCTTCCTGGTTAACTCATTTAAGTTGTGTTTATTTAAAAGCTCAAAATGCTCTGCTCCTTATATGTAGAGGGCTAAATGTTTTAGCTCTTGCGCAGTACAACTTGGTTCCTAGCTCTGACAGCTACAGAATAACCTGAATTGCAAGATTTTCCAAAACACAGCAAAATCCTAATAGTTGTAAACAATACTCTTACTCTTGGTTTTACTCTAAGTGAAGAGATGGGTTAGCTTTTTCAGAAGTCTGGTTTACAACAGTAATTCCATTTGTAGTTTTAGTTTTCATGTTAAGTAGTAACTCCTGAGTGTCCAAAGGAATCCTATACTAAAATGTTTGTCAGGCTTGACGCTGCTTTTGGAGATCTGAGGGATTGTTTTAATGTTCGCCTGTTGTATCTCCCTCTGAGGACACACTTACTCAGCTCTGTGGGATTTTTAATTTACAAGCTTTTCTAGCTTTTTGATTTTTGAAATCACTTTGGAGGTTGTAGACCCTCCAGACACTGATGCAAGATCAATGATGTATCACCTAACTATTAGGCTGTATTTTGTGGGGATGCTTCCCTAAAACCTGAGATGCAGACATCTTACGGGGTACAACTGCATCCTTCAAATTGGTGTCTTTATTTGAAAATAACATTTTGATTGGTGCTAGCAGGGCAGTTGAGCTGTCTGAATGTTTCTAAATTACCAGTGTACTGAATGGCAAAGTGACTTATAACTGGAAAACCGGGACAGGAAGCACTTGAGCCTCAGGAGAGCTTGGGTATAGTCAGGATTGTCAAGTGGATGCTTGAGTAGTCTTTGCAGCTGAAGTTAAAGAGTACGTAGTGCTTCAGATCTTTGATACACTTGTGCCACAATTCAGTTTTCCAATGAGATTTGGGAAGCAGAAGTGCTGTTTTCTATACTTTATGCTTCAGTAAAGGGAGCTGTTCAAACAAGTGTAGGATCGAAGTTCAGAGTATTGTATTTGGTTTTGTCTAGTTTGTTTATTCAACCTGAATTTGCCTCTTATTGCTCGCTTAAGGCCTGTTTAAATCTCTTCCATTAATTACTGTTCAAAGGTAGTAACACTTCTAATTCTAATTTCAGATGTTTATCCTGGACAGAGTAGAAGGAGATAGCTGTTCTCTGAATGAATTTACTGTAACCGGTTCAACATACGCTCCCATGGGAGAAGTGTAAGTGTTCTGTTGAAGTTAAATATTTGTCTGTTTATGCATAGACTATTACTCTAGACCTGAAAAGTGATGCACATGATATTCAGTAGTGATTGTTAATAAATGAAAGCTCAGCCAGTGACAATGTACATACACTGAAGGGTTGGAAGGGGGAAAGTAATTGAAAGCAACAGGAAGTTAAATTCTAGAAAAGTAAACCTTTGTAAAACATACTTGATACAGTTTCCAATGTCGCAATGTTTCTTTGACAATCTAAAAATAAATTAGGGGTAGGTTGAGAAGATGTATTTTCCTGAAATCTTAGTGGACTGAGATTAACTATTTCAGTGCTTCAAAATGAGGTTTAGTGGGTTTTTTAATTAAAAAACCAAACCTGTGTAAATTTGGACAGGTGACTCTGCTAATCTGTGAACTGTTTCCAATTCCCCTGCCTCAAAGATTTTTTTTTTCTAAAGTATCTTATGAGTGTGTTGGACTTAATTCTTAAATTTTTTAAATTTACTGTAAAATCCTCTCCTTGTCCTCAGTTTACTGGACTTGGTGCATCTGTAATAGAATAGATGTGTGTGTTTCTCAGACCTTGGTATTTGAGCTGGTGTTAAACCCTCTCCCATAGGAGAGGAATTACATGTTTGGTACATTTTATCAGTTGCAGGTCTCTACTAGTGGGATATCACAACTTCAGGAAGTTTTAGGGTTCCACTTCTAGGCAGGCCTCTTCATACTGGCTTGCTACCTCCTTTTGTTTGACCAGTTTTCCATGTGTTTTTAATCTTACCACTTCAGTTTTACATAGTAGAATTCAATTCTGCAAGAATGAAGTAGAATTAAGAACCAATTATTGTAAACATCTCGACCTTGTGGAGTTTCATGTGCCTCTGACTCCATGTGGTCTTAACTGATCTCAATAGTGATTATCTTGGTTTAATTTTCATAGCAGTTAAAACCATGGTGTTCTCAGCAGCTGGAAATCTTAATTCCCCAATTCTCTTTTGTTTCCAAGCTAATTGCTGTCAAAAGCTTATGCTTTCATTTCAGGAGACGGCATTTACTTAGGCAAGGTGACATTCTACATCTTGTAAAGCATCCAGCTATTACGCTTTAGCTGGTCTCGTAAGAGCTCTAGATAAACAAAATAATAAAATATAGTGTGGTGACAGATGTCAAGTATAATAAGACAGTCATCAATGTCTGTTGGTGTTCTATTTTTACTTGCTGAAATCAGGGCCATGTGAACAAACACGTTAATCGCGCTGCATTCACGGACATAAAGAATCTTCTGTGGAAGAGAAATTACCACAGAAAGGCTGTTATTGGAGCATAAAGAAACAAGTAGCTAAAATCTCAAACCTTTAGGGCTGATTTATTTCTGCATTTATGGACAGCTTATCTTTTTAAATTGGTGGCTTTGTAAGGACTTTTTGTAGAGTGACTGGCTTCTTGGATTGCAAAGTTTGAGGACCTTGAGGCAGCCAGGTCCACGGTACTGCCCCAGAGCAGGACCTGCTCTAGAGATGAGCTGTTCCTGGCAGATATTTTTCTATTTAACTTCAGATACTGTTGTCTTTCACAAGAAGTTGTTTCTTATTTGTGATGTTTAAATGGTGCATTACTTCGTACCTTTCCTCTTGAGAAAGAGTTCAAATATTCAGCATTTAAGTGTGTATAACTACTAGAAAGGACTGTTTATTTTCTAGTGGAATTTATATTGTCAAATGACTTCGCTTTTCATTGGTGGTGGAGATTCATACAAAGTACAAATAAATTTTTAAGAGATTAAAGAGACCAGATCTCCTTTTATGTGTGTCCAGCTGCATGCATTTCATGTGTGGCAGTAAATCTGCAGAACATGCAGTAAGCTCCAAGGGGTTCCAACAATATCCTTCTTTTCCTTGGAACTCCTGCGAGTCCCATGCGTGCTCTAATGCTGCTTTCATAGGCCTCTCCTCTACTTTGCTGCTGTATGACTGTCACTGGAGGAAATAAGGTTTTGTAATTCAGGTAGTGATGTCATTAATCATCATGCCATTCCTTCAGAACTCACCTTTATCAAACCTGCTCTTCTCAACAACTTCTGTAGTTCCAAGTCATAACTAATAAGCATTGTACTAAATAGAAATAAAGAGATTAAAGAAGTGGAAAAGATGAGATGCTAATACTAAATAACTAACTTAAATCTCCCCCTTTTCTTCCTTTGGAAAGGCATAAAGATGACAAACTTATTAAATGTAGCCAGTATGATGGCCTTGTGGAACTTGCAACGATCTGTGCGCTCTGTAATGATTCCTCTTTGGATTACAATGAAGTAAGTACATACCCTGGAACAGAGGAGAGTGTGAGAATGAGGCTAAACGTTTGTTCTCATCTTTCTGTGTAATACCTTTTAAGTGGTAAATCCCTCTCTAGTCAAGGAGGAGAGTATTTAGGTCCTCTTAAGTATTAACTCTGGGAATGACTTGTTTGTTGAACTTGTTAGAAATCTGTTTTAGAAACGTAAAGCCAGGCAGCAAGTGTAATCTGGAACCTGGATCTCTTGTTGCGTAGAATGCCCTGCTACTTTCTGGCTTTGCCTCTCATCATGATGTAAATGCTCGGTGATTTAAGTACTGACATCCTCATCCTTCACTGCTGGTCGTAAGAGTAAAGGCTTGAAGTTTCCTACAAATCATACTCTTCAAAGTTGCTTTCTTTAAAATAGTTTTGCTTGTTTCACAAGCCATAGTAAATCTTGTCAAGATTTGTTTTCTTTCCATTGTGAAACTTTTCTCTAGCAGGTTCCAAGTGAGGTTTAAAGTAAACTCCTGTGGTTTTTGTTTTGTGTTAACTAAAGGCTAAGGGAGTATATGAAAAAGTTGGCGAAGCCACAGAAACGGCACTTACCTGTCTGGTTGAGAAGATGAATGTGTTTGACACAGACCTGAAAGGACTTTCCAGAATTGAACGTGCAAATGCTTGCAACTCGGTTAGTACTCTTCTCATGTGGAATTCACTGGGGAGTGAGTTCTGTAGGATGTATTCTCTAAGTGCATTTTTATGGTTTGGTTGGTTTTTTTTCTTTTATCAGGTGATAAAACAACTCATGAAGAAAGAATTTACTCTGGAGTTCTCAAGAGACAGAAAGTCTATGTCTGTCTATTGTACACCGAACAAACCGAGCCGCACATCCATGAGTAAGATGTTTGTTAAGGTCAGTTCCTCACTTGAGAAAGGGTAGTTATGGAGTGGCTGCAAAGGTGGCACAACACTATTTTTTAGTGCACAGCCAACTGCAGCTTGAAGAGGAAAGAAGGACTTTTGATTTTCAGCTAATGTTATAATGGAAAGGGTTGTTTTAAGCTAAACTACTGGGTTTTTTCTTTGCCTCTGCAGGGTGCTCCTGAAGGTGTAATTGACAGGTGTACGCATGTGCGTGTTGGAAATGCTAAGATACCATTAACCTCTGGAATTAAGCAGAAAATAATGTCTGTCATTAGAGAATGGGGAACTGGTAGAGACACACTGCGTTGCTTGGCTCTGGCGACCCATGACAACCCACCTAGAAAAGAGGAAATGAATCTTGAGGACTCCTCAAATTTCATTAACTATGAGGTGAGTTTAGTAAAATACTCTTTTAACGCTTCTCCTTCTACCAAATTGGAGAATGTTGAGGAAGTTAAAACTGAGAATTTTCTGTCCTGGGCATTTTTGATGTCAGACACAACAGTTAGCCACATGTGGAGGGAATGCTTAGTTTCTAAGAAGAGACTATATGTATCTTTGAAGAAACTTAAGGGGTAAAACTTGGAGCATTCTGTGGTTATGATACCTGTCCCTCCTACTTCATTCTCCCAGCTTATTTTGGGTTTCAAAGAAAAACACTTTGTGTGTGTTCTTGGTGGCTGTTATGCATGCTGCTGCTTGGATAAAAGTGGAAGAAAAAGTTAGTTAACAGCCATCTGCAAATTCCATTTTATGCATATACGTAAGGTCCTCAGGATCGTAACATCTTAAACTGTTTTCAGAGACTGACTCTGAAAAATACTCCAAAAATTGCATTGTGGTTTCAGCTTTAATGATTTTCAGTGTGACATTGCTCAACTGCCAAGAGCTCTTTGGGGATTTTGTGATGAAACAAACCTGCCATTTTGTGTTCCGAGGGTCCAGTTCACTTCCCTTCCTCCATACTGTCAGCTGCAAGAGCTCTGTCCATGATTATCATCTTAACTTACTCTGTAATTTTCCAATGAAATCTGTACCTAGGATTTAGAGGAGGGGAAATGACAGCGGTTGCATTAAAGTTTTTGGCTTGTGCACTCTGCTCCTGGCACTGGTTATGAAAAAAAAGACAGACTTGACTGCTTGCAGGTTGAATTTGCAAGGCTGACAACTTGAGCACATTTTAACTAATAAAATGAGTGCATTTGAAGCAAGATATGTTTGGAAAGGTAGGATCCCGTTTCAGAGTGTGGTCGTAAACTGGGAATTAACTGTGTCCTCCCATATGCTCTTCATCTAGATGGTATCATGTGATCCCTCAAGCATTAAAAATTCTCATTTACCTCCTCTTGTTAACATGCACATAGATGTCCTTGTTAATGTGCGTGCAGTTCTTCTCTAATTGTCTGAATAAGTGCTGTGAAGACTGGTAACACTTTCAGGAGAAAAAAAATACCTGACATAAGAGCAAGTATATAACAACAGTACTTCACTGGGTTTGACCAAATGACAGTATGACATAGGCCTTCGTGTCTTAATTGCTCCATGTAGAACCACAGAATGTCATGGACAGGAGTGAAAACAAATGTCACTACACTGAGACATATTTAGCACACAAGCATAACGATTGTTTTGCCGATCTCAGATGAGAAGTCTAGAGGATCTTACACTAAAACTTGGTGCTGTCTTGTTTCAGACCAACTTGACCTTTGTTGGCTGTGTGGGTATGCTGGATCCCCCAAGAATTGAAGTAGCTTCATCTATAAAGCTGTGCAAACAAGCTGGTATTAGGGTTATTATGATCACTGGTGACAATAAAGGCACAGCAGTAGCAATTTGCCGTCGCATTGGTATCTTTGTGGAAGATGAAGACGTTTCTACAAAAGCCTTCACTGGTCGTGAATTTGATGAACTCTCACTTGCTGCCCAGAGAGACGCTTGCCACCATGCTCGTTGCTTTGCTCGTGTAGAGCCTTCTCACAAATCCAAAATTGTTGAGTTTCTTCAGTCTTTTGATGAGATTACAGCCATGGTGAGTAATCCAACTTCTACTTGGTTTGAAAGGCAGACACTGTGTTTAAACCCAAATTGTCTTGTCAGACTAATGCCTCATTCCAGAAAAAACTACTTCTGTGTTTCCCTGAACTCAAAGCCTCAGTAGTTCTGCACCAAAGTGATTTTTGTTTTTAAAGATCCAAGACAGCACCCTTTCTGGTCCTGTATGTATGTAAGTGCCCACCTTCATTATTTATTTTTTCAACTTTAAATTCTTGTTTTAGACTGGTGATGGTGTCAACGATGCTCCTGCACTGAAGAAAGCAGAAATTGGAATAGCTATGGGTTCTGGTACTGCAGTGGCTAAAACTGCTTCTGAAATGGTTTTAGCAGATGATAATTTCTCAACTATTGTGGCTGCTGTGGAAGAAGGACGTGCGATTTATAACAACATGAAACAGTTCATTCGTTACTTGATCTCTTCCAATGTTGGAGAAGTTGTTTGGTAGGTTTGAAATTATTTGGGTTGTTGGTTTTTTTTCTTTGAACTACAATAGTGATGATGAAATTATGTTTTTTGTTAGTTATTTACTTCCAGTATTTCTCACTAAAACCAGAAAAACAGGTTCTCCAGGTAATTGATCATGGAGATCGTGTGGAAGTCTGCATACTTCCAGCCTGGTCTTTACTGGAGAATTTTAGCATTCCACAAAAGATTTACATTGGATTGCATATAATATTCTAGCTCAGTGGGTGGTTAAATGCTTTACAATTATTTCTATTATTAGAATAATTCTCTAGAACAGGAAAATAAAAACTTGAATCAGACGTTGCAAGATTTGGTATTTCAGATAACTTAGCCAAAAATATAACTGAGATGTTTGTTTAACCTCAAGTTACAGAAGAATGTGTCTTCTGTGTCTGTGGAAGGAATGGTGACCCACTGCCACAGGATGCATTTCTCCTAACAGAATGTAAATACTGACCTCCTTAACAGTTGCTTATATCAAAGCAAACTTTCTCCCAGAGTGGAATATAACAGAGCAATTGTCTTGCCTTGTTTCTGTTAAATTCAAAGCTGTCTTTCGTGTGGCTCTTGCTGCAGCCCCTGTTTCTGTTCTGTTTATTCACACAAGCTTGGAGCCATGAAAGCTACATGTTTATTAAATTTTTTCAGGGGCTAGCAGTAATCCACCTGAATGAAGCTTAGTCATTTGAGCTAAAATGCTATTACATCTGCAGAAGTGTTAGTGTTTTCTAGAAAGTGGCTTGCAAGCCTTTACACGTGTATGTAAATATTTACTTATACAGACAAATAGAGCCGGGGGAAAAGAGGGCTGAAGCAGAAACTCCTCAATTCCTGAAGCTACCAGAAGAAAGATAACGCTTCAAAACTTAAATGCCAGGGGTTAGAAGTGGTTGCTCTTGGATATATATTTTATGGATATATTTAATTTTCTGAATGTGAATATTCAGCTTGTGATATTAAATGAATAACTCAGTACCAGGGAACAGAAGTGATGCTACAGGCTTAGGCTTAAGTTTTAAAACAATTTATTTACGTGCACAAGAGTAAGCTTATACCTGGTGGGTTTTTTTATAGTATCTTCTTGACTGCTGCCCTGGGTTTTCCTGAAGCTCTAATTCCTGTCCAACTGTTGTGGGTAAACCTTGTGACGGATGGTCTCCCTGCTACTGCTCTGGGCTTTAATCCTCCTGATCTTGATATCATGAATAAGCCACCGCGCAACCCTAAAGAGCCACTGATCAGTGGATGGCTCTTCTTCCGTTACCTAGCTATCGGATGTAAGTAGTCATAGCTTTCTTCTTTTTAACTAAACTTAGGCAGATGATTTGGGGTTTTTTTTGAGATCCACTTGAAAGCAGTTTGTCTAATCTCCTTGTATGCTGAAATCTTGAAAGCTAGCCATAGATGTTCTGTGCAACTGGTGTTCTGCCTTTATTTTGTGTTGAAATTCATACTGGTTTGCACGTTTGCAGGCGGCGCTGTAATAGGAACAGTGAAGTTGTAGGTGGCTTTTTAATTTTCTTTTTATTGGTAACAACCAAGGCACCAGAAGCCCTAGTTGCATAACATGGGTGTGACATTCACCACTTTGCCAGAATCTTTTGATTTTTAAACAAGTAGGAAACCATTAGAAATGTTAAATACTACCATACTAGATTAGGCCTTCTAAATTGGTGGTGTTAGAGGTGAATTTAGGGCTGAGTCTGACCTCTGTTCCCAAGAAGCCACCTACTTGCCTTTTCCTGTTTGACTCCTTCCAGGCTGAAACACTTTGAGCTCAAAGCTCTGAGGTGGTATATTGTAGTTTGTCCATGCAGTAACTCAGCTTTAGGAAGATGAGCATGTTGTGGGGTTGGGATTGAAGACCCAAGACCAGTAATTACTGAATATGCACCCGCTTTAGCTGTTGAGGTTGTGTGTAGAACTACTAAATCTGAAAATGGCAACTGTCAGGTATCTAACCTACCATTTTTGTGCTTAAGTAGAAGAACAGGTTTGTTGGCAGGGCTGTAATCGGGGAAAATAAAGGAGTGGCCATTTGTGAAATCGGTGGACGTAGATTTAAACCTTAAATATAGGTATAGTGCTGTAAAGCTAGAATAAATATTTACTTGGATACTTAATGCACGTTGTCTTTATGCCACAAGTTGTGACCTTAATTTTCCTAGCTGACTTCATAGATTTTTTGAATAAACAAACCTCAGTATTAGTTAATGTGAGTACAGACACATTGGGCTCTGAGAGGTAAAAAGAAAAATTGCAGGTTGATTACTCCAAGTGATATTCTTATTTGCCTTAAGTTCTAGCTGGGAGCTTCTGTAAGCAGGTATTAGTAGAGTATTTAATGGTTATTTAAATTTTAACTAGTAGAGCAGAGTCTTGCACAGGAGATAGATGAATTACAACCTATTTTTTTACAGTACTGGAGGTCTTGAGGTAGAAATTCAAATGTGGCAAGTGAGACCTTGCCTACAGTTCACAACACTGAAAAAAAACCCCTTTGTTTTCTTTAAGGTTACGTTGGTGCTGCCACAGTGGGTGCTGCTGCTTGGTGGTTTATCGCTGCTGATGGTGGGCCAAGAGTTACCTTTTATCAGCTGGTATTTGCTCAGTTTAATATCTTTGGGGGGGAGAGGGGTGGTATGTGCTTCTTTCACACTTGTTATTTGAAATTACCACAGAAAAGGAGGAGGTTATGGAAATCTATATATATAACAAGATGCTTTCAGACTTGTTACTGCAAAACTTGATGAATCATGATTAATTAGTCTTAATACTAAAGCTCAGAGGTGGGATACCTGAGCTTCTCAACGGTTGGAAGGATTAATTCTTGTCCTGTAAAAGACTAGAAGGGGATTTCTCTAAAACTGGTGAAAGTTTAAAACCAGTGCTCATAGGAGCCTTACTAGACAGTTTGCTTTTCATAATACTGCTTATTTCACAATTGCCTATTTCACTTTTCAAAAGTTAACAAGCTGTGGAAGTGAGTTCACTTTGTTCTGTTCCAGAGCCATTTTCTGCAGTGCAAAGAGGACAATCCAGACTTCTCTGGTGTTGACTGTGGGATCTTTGAGTCTCCGTATCCAATGACAATGGCTCTTTCTGTGCTTGTCACCATAGAGATGTGCAACGCTCTCAACAGGTTCGTATATCCAGACAGGAAAGCAAAGCTTCTGCATAGCATATCCCAAATCCTATCCTTTGTGCAATTTGTTTCTTAGTGTATAGAGAGCTCAGCTAACGAAGAGTGATTCACATTTCCTTTCTGAATCCTGGTAGTGCAAACAATGACTCTCTTAAATACTGTTTGAGATCTCTTATCATAAGGTATATTTTTAAGTCTGCCAATTCACTTTGGTATTTTACTAAGCACAACCAACTGAAATATTTTCCATTATTTCTAATCTAAGCTTAATCAATCAGATTATCCCTCCTATGTTGGTATAAAGTGATATCAAGGAGAACTAAAATAAGAATGCTGAAGATATGGAAAATAGTTTTTCCTGCCCTAAGGGAGTATGGGTTTAGCCAATTAATATTAGATTATAAATGGAAACTGCTAAATAGCACAATGTCAAGGGTATTTTTCCTCAAATAGCTTGGAGGTCAGTTAATTTAAAAGCAAATAAACTTTAAATACAAGTGTACTGCTTTAGTCCTACATAATAAGATAGTGCTCTACATCTGATGTTCTGGATCTCGGCTGCTTCTACAGTGTAGCCCAAATGCAGATTGAATCAGAAGAGCAGAATTGAAGAACAAGCATTAAGAGGGTGCAAGTATTTGTCCCTTTGTGTAGCCCATCTTTCAGTGAACTTCTGAAGGAGCGGGTGTGTTGGTCCCCAGGTGAACAATAGTCTGGGGAGGATTCTGCCTTGTTGCTGCCATGGCTGTCTCTCCCTCACCCCTCCCACAGAGAGGACGTTGAGGTCTTTGCAAAGTGTAGATGAGATCAGGACTGAGCAGAACACAAAAAGCTTTCCAAAATAAACGTGAGCTGAACTGAGACTGCTTTACTAAGCTGACTTCCAAGGTAGTTTAAAGTTGTGACATGAATAAAAACCGTATTTTGGTATCTTTTTTTTCCCTTACTGGGATGATTGTGACCTGCCATGCTGCTTCCCTCTCCAGCTAGTCTTCTGATTTATTGAATTTCCTGCTGGTGCCTTACGTACACCTATGTACCATGTTTCTGTTGCAGTCTATCAGAAAACCAGTCCTTGATGAGGATGCCCCCATGGGAAAATATCTGGCTGGTGGGCGCTATTTGCTTGTCCATGTCACTCCACTTCCTTATCCTTTATGTGGAACCGCTGCCAGTAAGTGATGAATCTTACACCCATCCCTGAACTTGGAGGTGGAGGAAAAACTTGTCTGGAGCTAAAGGCAAGAGATGGAGGGGGAGAAAAGATGTAACGCTTGGCTCTTCTTTCAGATTATCTTCCAGATCACACCCCTGAACGTGACACAGTGGCTGATGGTATTGAAAATCTCACTACCTGTCATTCTGCTGGATGAAACACTTAAATATGTGGCCCGTAACTACCTGGAACCTGGTAAAGATAGTGTGCGGCCTGCCACCAAACCGTGTTCTTTGTCAGCATGCACCGAAGGAGTTTCCTGGCCGTTTGTGTTCATTACTCTGCCCTTGGTTATCTGGCTTTACAGCACAGACACTAACTTTAGTGATATGTTTTGGTCTTGACTGACATGGTGACAAGTTTTACATTCAAAGAAAAAGTTTAACTTAATTTTTTTATTGTTTAGAGCAACTGTCTATTTCTGCTGAATTTTCACATGAACATATTTGCCGGTGATGGAGGTTTCATAATCTAGATTTTGGTTTTTTGCTTTTTCTGACTTCAGTGGGGGCAATATATTCCTCTTTTATACACAGTTAAAGTGTCCATTGACATGTACAGAGAACTAACACTATTTTATGCAAATATTTTTTTGTAGATGAAAAGCATGTACAGTGTTCTGTTCAATAGTCTATTCATCATGTAAAAAAAAAAAAAGTAAATTTTTTTTGAGCCAGCGGACACTATCAAACTAAATTGGCAGCAGATTTTAGGGAATGAATGTGTGTCGTCTAAAACTAAAAAAGCATGTAACTGTTTGTCTTCTGCATGATCATCCAAACTTAATTTGTCATAAAGTCAGGTTTTATTCCATAAGCAGAACTTTCTGCTACTTCGGTCAGGATTTCTGCTCCGTTTTTGCCTATTCCTGTTCCCTCGCTCTTGGTTCTTGCCTGTCCTTGTTTACACCAGTTTCTGTATGAGGAATGCCTAATCTTGCTCGTGCAGAAAATACCATTCCAGGTGCGGCCTGCTGGGATTCTTCCATACTCTTAACACACACAGGGTTGTTGGGGGTTTTTTTTAAGATTATTTATTTGTCTATTGTATTTTATTGTAACAGACCTTACTTTGCCAGTTGCCCATTAAGCAGGGATAGGGAGGGCTACTTCTGTCTACTTCAATCTAAACAAAGCCTTTTTAACAAACACAATC
The DNA here is from genome assembly GCA_013400055.1 of Nycticryphes semicollaris. Classification (NCBI taxonomy): domain Eukaryota; kingdom Metazoa; phylum Chordata; class Aves; order Charadriiformes; family Rostratulidae; genus Nycticryphes; species Nycticryphes semicollaris. The sequence continues at coordinate 817,137 of VXBJ01002308.1, forward strand.
TGTTTTAATTCAAAAGAGGGTTTAAGTTGGGGGTTAAGTTGGGTTTTAATACCTTATTTACATGTGTCAGATCTTTTCTTTTTTTTTTTTTTCCCTTCCCCCTTTAAGATCAAGACTTATAATGAGACCTGGAAAAAATAACTTGCACTGCATAGCTAGAAATTGGATTTCCTACACTTAGGGCACTAATGATCAGTTGTATACATGGAGTTACTCTGCTGGCCTGTTGTTAGCCTGACTTGAAGTAACAAGCTCGTGTGTGTTTTTTGTAAAATCTGTAAATAGCACATGACCAAATTGAACATATTGTATAGAACTATTTTTATTTTAATGTGGCACTAACCACCTTCATTATTACGGTAAATGTTAAAGCATGTTTTCAAATTCAGTCCTGTATCAACAATGTGTAAGTCATTAACAGTCCTAACTGTGGTGTTTTTCTCCAATGCCTTCCAACTTTCATCGACTAAAGTGAGTATTTCTCTTCCATTTCACCATGCCAGTGGTGACTTGCTGTAAAATAGCATATGCTGTATACATGTTGAAGAATAAATAGTAATTTCCTTCATTCCCATGCTGTGTTTTGTCAAACTCTGCTGTGCTACATTATTATCACCACTTTAGACTCTTGTTTTGTGGTCTGAAGCTCAAATTACCAATTCCAAAGGCGAAGCACTTGCTTTTGGTTTAGTGTATTTTAGGGTCTTGTTTTATTGCACCCAGGAGCCTTAGTGCCCTAGGGTCTTACAGCTTTTGGTCTTAAGTGTGAGATAAAATTGGACAACACTGTAACTTAAGACACTGCCAGCTGTTCACATGAATGTTTAGTGTCCAAAACACTCTGGTACTTGCAGTCAGGTGCTGCTCCAAAGCTTTCTTTCTGCTCTGAAATAGGGGATGTCCCTCTGAGCTGACTACCCTTCCCTAGGTTCTGGTATCTGCAGTGCTCAAAGTGCAGGCGCTTCTCTTTTGCAAAACCAGCTTATTGTTTCCAGTGAGGGGAAACACTTTGTAGGGTGATCACACCAAGAGACAAAAGAGCAGCCTCAGTTTAACAGGGGAGTCTTAGAAAATTGTGCTGGGGTGATGATGGCTTTGCAGAGTCGCAGGTGCTGTGTTACCTTGTCCTGGCTCAGTCTGCTTTAGTAACCGAATTCAGACAGCTTTCTAATTCCTTGTAGAGGAAAAGGATAGTTAAAAGCTATGCTCTGTTGGTGCCAGCTGGAATCCAGTGAGCACAGATAATTCTCTAGGTTTCAAACTTTCCAATGCAGATGCAGCAAAATGACAGAGATGCTATGTGAAATTCTACTGCCTTGTGAGTACTCCCTGTTCATATAGACTTTGACTTGTTTAGGCTGATGCTGAATTGACTCAGGTAGGGGAGCTGGACCAGATGATGCTGTAGGTGTGCTGCTCAACTAAGCATTTAAATCCTATTGAATGCCCTCTTTAGTGAGGAAGAACTTTGTCTTTGCCAAATGAAGGTTTCGCACTCCATAAAACCCAGCACCAGCCGTTTGCTCTGTCAATAATAAATGAGCAAATAGGAGTTTCCTCTTACTTGAAACAGGAAACTAATAGGTCACATGATGTAGGATTCCTTGAGATCAAAGTATGTACAAATGTGTTATTTGTTGGAGACAAATACTAGCAAGTTAGTTCTATGTGTTCCCAACACAATGGACAGACTTTTTCCAGGGTGGAAACACCACTGAACCTTCAAACATGGGTTCTGTGTGAACCTCTAGAGCACCGTGTTGGTGGCTTTTTTTAAAACCATGTATCTGATGTTCACCATGAACGATGCTGCTTCTTGTCCCTTTCCTGTCTATTATGCTAAATAATCCTGCCATGTGCCCCCTTTTTCCCTGTCTCTAAGAAGCTGAAGGGAAAAACGACTGTTGATAAGTAGAATTCAGTCTTCAATGATTTCTTTGTTGGATCTCTGTCTCTGTTGAAGATAAATCTTACTGCTCGTGTCGTGGATTTCAATATATTGATATCTAAGAGCTTGTTCATATCTGATGTCTCGGGGAAACTTGCATTTAGGGCCTTGTGTTCTCAGATTTTTGCCTTTGAAAGCTGGGTGACTGGCAGGTAAATGGAGTAGCTTATAGGAACAGTCAGGGTTTGTGAGGTGCTCCTTAAAGAGCCCAAGCAATCTTAATACAGGCTGGTTTTCTTGTATTTCTCCTAGTCTTTCTGTCCAAACTCCCCTGTAGAAATGGAGCGATAGGTTTCCCTGTGATATCACTTATCTGGGGTTCAGTGGCAGCTGTTGTGACGTTTTTGGTACTTCTGTTTTCCAAGTGTTGTCACTACCTGGTAAACATCAGCCTCGTGTGGTCTGGACTTGGCCAAGTGTTAAGACCTACCGTGAGGTTCCTCCTGGGCAGCGGAGAGCTGTGGATCTGGTCTCAGCCCTTCTCTGGCCGAGTGAGCTGTGGGGAGGTTGCAGGAGTGTGCTCTGGCATTAGAATAGCCTAAGGTAGTGGATGGCTTGTGTTTTTGATTAAAGAAACTAGAGAAATACAGCACAAGGTTAGGAATGCACTGCAAGAAAAGAAGTTAACTAAAATTGTCCTTAATTGCATAGATCCTGCCATTCTTTAGCCATCAGCCCTTGCACCGAGGAAGGCCAAACAGAGAGGACATCTCAGTTTGGAACAGACTGACTTGCCAACATCTCCAAGTTGTGATTCTTACTGAATTTCTTTGTTCCCTATGTATTTCCTCTCCAACTCCTTCACTGTACTAGGGTCATCTGGGGATAGAAATAGGTTAACTGCTATTCATGTGTTACCCCTGTGAATGTATAAATGGAAGCACTAATTTAAGCAGAAATAACTCGGTTACCCAGGCTTTATCTCCCACCCCATTTTTAGAAAATAACTTTAGACTTCTTGTTTCCCTTTGCTCTCATCTTACTGAGTGCTTTCATCTCCGCTGTTTTCTGGATTCCTTAGTGTCCTCACTTACCACTACCGATAATTAGTGTGAGAGGGGTGTAAGGGCAGTATCAGCCATGACACTGGCCCAGGTTGCCCAGAGAAGCTGTAGATGCCCCATCTCTGGAGGTGTTCAAGGCCAGGTTGGATGGGGGGATGATCTTGAAGGTTCCTTCTGACCCAAACCGTTCTATGTGATCGATGCTGCTCTATACTGGGAAGGACATCAGCTTATCCTCAGAAACCAGCAGGGCTTGGTGTGAGAGCAGCTCCTCCTGAACTCAATCTTCTGTAGCCTGGTCCAAATCAGAGCGAAGAAGCTGGTCAGGCAGCCACAGTCGTACATCTTGGACAAGGGCTTTTATCTTTGTGGGGCCTCTGGCCCTCTCTGCTTTCAAATGTGAGTGATTTAAAGTGCTGTCTGTGAGCTACACAACGAGCAGCTCCTTTTTGCTGGCATCCAAGCAAGAAAAATAGTTCCCCCTTGGTTTCCCAAAGTAGTATTGCAAATAAATAAGCGGGCTGTATGTTTTTCTGCAGCCTCTTTCAATCTGTCAGAGCGCTACGAGGCTTGTGTTTGTAGGGCGGCCATTTTGGAGAAGGCTAATGGTTAGAAAATGAGTTTTTAATCTGATGATAAAATGCAGTACAGCAGTCCTGTCACTGTGCCAGGAACACAGCTGATGCCCATGTACATGGTAAACAACTTAAAGATGGTTGGAATTCGCTGAGATGAAGGGAGGTAAAACTGATACGAAAAGTTGTCTGTCTCTTGCACCTGTCTCATTTACTTTTTTGCACTTCTAACCATTAACTGTTTCCCTAATCTCTGCTAATTACATCCTTAATTACATTAATACGCCTTTTCAAATCTTAGCAGGAGAGCCTAAATTTTATAGCCTTGAAGCAGTGTTTTACAGAGCCACCATCGAGTTCTAGGGACTCGGAGTGAACTGTTCTCCCCTCCCAGAGGCAAGGCGAACCTTACGCTCTGTGTTCGGGGTAAAGTACAGCGGTGACTTTCTTACCTTGTACTTTACCCTTTGCCTACGCATTAATCTGTGCAGTTTAATGACTTCCTTCAAAGCTTTCCTACTGCTTCCCAGAACAAGCTGCCTAACTTGGAAAAAGGGACATTGTTAGGTCACTTGGGGGGGCCAAACTTGAAATGCAGTGCCTCGCTTAGAGGAACGTGCTGAAAGTCCTTCAAAACTTGAGCTCCAAAGGAGAAATGACAAGGGAGTGAGACTTGGCTGTTGCCAGTAGCCAGGCAGAGAAAGGCAAAAGCTCTCTAAGCGCGTCTTAATGCTTTTCCACTGCCGTCTCCTGTAGGAAGGGCTGGCTTTGCTGATAAAGCGAGCTCTGCTGCGCTCGGAGCTGAGCCACCATCCAGGGGATTTCAAGGCTTTAGGAACAGAGTAACCTGAGAGTGTCCCTTCAGTACCAGAGCAGCCAGTTATCAGACTTAACGCTCTTTATTCTGTCACTGTTGATCTTAGTCTTGCTTGTGTAATGGTACTCAGCAATTCATCCTTTCGTTAACTGATGCCTTTTCTTTCTTTCCTTTTCAGCAATACTGGAGTAATCGCTTCCTAAACAATTTTGCAGAAATGTAAGGTTGTTTTGTTGCGTGCATGTGTTTTTAGCAACACATCTACCAAAACTTCTGCATGTATCATGTGTAAAGATTCTTTGCTTTCCCTAAAACAAAACTCATTGTGTTCTCTGTGGAAGAAATGTGTGGTACCATTAGGACTTCATTATACAGATGTACAAAGGTGCAATATAGCTTACCGAAGGGGAAACTCTCTCCAGAGAAGTGTGGGTTCTGTGCTGCGTGGAGAAGAGTTTTGTTTATCCTTGAACAAGAACCGCGGAGCTGTCAGCCAATTTTTCCATATTCCTGTATGTAAAATGTACAATATCCAGTTAATGCATGCCTTCGGTTGTAGACAAATCTCTGTATTGTATCATCCAAACATACTACTCTAGAACAGCTTCTGTACAATGCTACCCTATTTATAAAATCCATTGACGAGGTTACAGATGAATGTTAAACCGTGAGCCTCCAGTCCATAACTTCCGGGTTGGTTTTCTTTTGGTTTGTTTTTTTATCATGTGTGCAAATCAACCTCTTTTTGCACTGTAACGTAACTTATTTAAATCTACAGCAGTAAGACAGATGTTGGTGCAATACAAAAATAAACAACGAATCTCGTGATGCATTTATCGAAAAAAAAAAAGAAGAAAAAAAGAAAAGCAACAACCGACTTAGCCAGTTACCACAACTGCATGTGTGACTTTTAGAAGTTGTAAATAAGATCAGTTGTGTCTCTTTACATGCTGACAGTAAGAAGCATCACACCTAGTTTCATTTGTATCAGGTAAATAAATTTATTCTACGAGACCTACTCTGCGTGTTATTTGATGCACTTTGGTTTCCGCAGGACCGTGCGTGCACACCTCGGCGCTCTCTTAGGTTAATGCCAGGATGACACTTAGTAGCACCACCACCCACCACTGCAGTCTTTCCTCCTAGAACTATGCAGATGCCGGCTGCTCCTCCGGCAGCATTGACCTCCTCGCTGCTGGCGTCATCTCCTCTCTCCAAGGGCTTTTGTGTGTGTTTAAGGGGACACTGTCAAGTACTTCGATCACTCAATTATTTTTTTTTTTTAAAATGCTCCATTGTTTGTAAAATCCCTCTGAGAAACTTAAAAAAATAAACATTTCTTTCCCAACTACATCCTTTTTNCACCAACTTCCTCCTTTTTTTTTTTTTTTTTTTTTTGTCCTTTTCTGCTTTGTAAATTGCTCCAGCCTGAAGTAGCTGCTGGTCTCTTCCCCCTGGCGTAGGAAGGTTCCCCAGGTGTGCAGTAGCCTCGCTTACTGGTTATTCCATTCCCCAAACTCTTGCCCAGAGCGCAGGAGTCTGTGGTACAGGCAGGGCTAAAGCATTCCAAGGGTAAAAAAGCTGGATTTTTCCAAATGTCCTGTAACTCTCTGCTCCAAAGCCCATAAACTTGAGTTTTGTTTAGAGTATGAGGGAGCTGCTCTAACTACGCAGCTTCAGCCAACATGGGTAACGTGTTTGGAATTAAATGTAACTCCTCTTGACCTCCAGCTCCCGCTATCAGCAAAGCGCCGGCAAACAGCGTTATCCGAATGAGGTGCCACATCTGAGACCCTTCAAACACAACAGCGTAAGGTTTAAAAATACCAGGGTTGGATTCCGTTGTCCAGCTGAACCGTTGGGTGGCAGCGGATGCGTTAATGCACGGGGCTGAGCTGCTGGTGGCTGCTTCCTACTATGGAAGTGTTCTCTGCTCCCGGCCTCTGGGCCGAGGCTCAGTTCAGCACTGGCTGTTATCTGCGGCTGCAGCTCTTCCCAAGGGATTATTTATAGCCCATCCTCAGCTGGCACCACCACTGTCACCGGCAGCCCATCCCGCTGCTCCAGAAGGCAGTGGCAGGTGGCCCCTTAGCGCTTCACAGGGACGCCTGAGCTCAATGATTGAAGTCATTTGTCCAGGACACAGTGGAAGAAACTGCCCTGTCGGCACCTCTTCCCTTGCTGTAACCTCTGGCCTTGCTTTAATTAGGAAGCAAGGAGAGGAGAAAGGAGGCTCCCTGCTGAAGTCCAGTTCCTCAGACCTACACCCTTGCGTGTTGTACCCACAGGGTGACAGTGACTCAAGCTGATCTGCTGCCCCTTTGGTTTTTTTCAGCTTGCAGAAACACAGGTCACCAGCACCGTAAGGATTAGCGATGACGAGAAGTCATTACTCGGAAAACAGCTCTGGCTCCGTCTGCGTTGCTGCCACAGGGAAGTTATATTCCATGGATGGTTTCAGCATCCTGCAGTCAGACAGCAGCTCGCTGGTGAGCAAACTCGGCCCAAACTCCTCAATTGTACATGTGGTGGTGGGTTTGTTGGGGTTTTGTTTTGAATTATGGCCTGCACGATTAACTCCTGACTAGTCATCCAAATGAACTGCAAGTGGAGTACAGCCATACGAAGAAAAGGTGATGCTCAGTGGGTTGGTAGGTACTTTTGAGTGCAGAGCTTTGTGGTAAGATATGCTGAGATACACAAACAGCTCCATCTTCCCCCTCCTCCTCCTCCTCCTCTCACTGCAAACCCTGGGCTCTAAAGCGTTGCATGGATGAGACCACGCCAACAGCCACCGAGGAAGAAAACAGTTCCCTCTACCTCAAGTTATTAGGCTTTATCGATATGTTCCATCAAACGCTAAAAACAAGAGGATGGTGATTAGAACCTACCTCCACCCCCAGAAGGGTGGGCGAGAAGGGGAGAAAAGAGCCTCTGGGGGAAGAAGATGGCAAATTGGCTTTGCAACCACAGGTAGGAAACAGCCAGGGGCAAGTCACAGGACGGCAGAAGACAGACCAGCTGCTCTCTCTGCTGAGCTCCAAGCACCTGAAGTGGACTTGGGAAATACTTCATCCCACCAATTTAACCACATGGAACTGCAGAGGAACCTTTGGGACACCAGTTGAGCAGGCTCAGGCTATTTGCCTGATGAGGTCAAGTCCCTGCCATTTGTTTAATTAGAGCCAGCAGGAACTGAATCCTTAAGGATTATTCCCTTATAACGGAATCGATGAGGGTTATTCCCTTCCGCCTCCCGGAGCAGCTGCCAGGGAGTGTTCCCCCAGTGCGATGAGAACACCCAGACACTTCCATTTCAATTAACACTCTTGGGGCAGCACCAGCTTGCACATAAGCCAGACACGGGATTTTGCTGACATCACCACCATTAAGAGGTAAAATCCACCAGTTTGGCTCTTCAGGCGTGGCAAAGGGAAGACTCGTTGGCTGATTTTACACGGGTGGGTTCAGGATCCCAAGGGAAGCGGGGGAGAGCAGGGAGCTTTCAGCGCAGGCGGCGTGAGCTGCCCTTCACACAGCCCGAAGGGACTGTCCATGTCCCTGCAGACAGGGTGACTAAGCAGTGGGTCAGCCTCCAAAAACCACTTGGTGCACCCCATTCAGCCTCAGTCTGAGACAGAGAGGATACCACAAGTAACCAATATAAAGTTAGAAACACCACCAAACCCCGATAAGGCCAGGCTGCTACAAACCCTTCTCCTTATTTATGCAGGTGGCAGAGTCAGTTTTTCCTACCCAGGCCGGCGAGGAGCCCTGCTTTGCTTTTGGGGCTGAGATAACATCAAGCGATCAAGCTGCAACCAGCTCCCGCCTCCGTAACCGCGTCACGCAGCTCCATCCAGCGCAACCCTGATTGCAAAACACCCAGCCTTTTGATCTGGCGCTTGCCCTGGCCCCGCACACAGCGAGGCAGGACACCCCAGACAGAAGTCCTGACTTAGAAGTAAGTTTCCCTTCTCGCTGCCCTTCACTATGACTTCAACACGGACGCGGACCTTCAGTTTAGGCATGAGGCTGGTCCGCGGCAGGCAAACGGGGAGCAGGAAAGCTCTCATCACCCCTTATCTCATCAAAAAGCGTGTCCTCTCACTTTCTGGAAGGACAATCTCACTGTCCACGCAGCTGGGCTGACTCAGGGCTGCCATGCCAACAACAATTCACAGTGGAGCTCCTCAGCTTCCAAGGATTCCTGCCCATCAGCGCAGCACGCTGCAACCAGCAATTCCAGTCCTGTTTTGCTGTGGACACAGTTCACCTCTGGCTATAAGTCACGGGTACCAAATCCTGTACCATTATAAAATCTAAGCCTCTGGTTTGTGGGCACTGTCAGCTTCTTGGGATGTCCCAACCGAGGGGCTCTACACCTTCAGAGAACTGAGAGCTGGAGAACCCCAAGGCACAGCCACCCACCCACCCAGGCTCACAAACCAGCCCTGGGGTGTGGGAAATCTCAGCCTCAGGCAAAGAGTACGGACTTAGGATGAGCTGCTTTCCAAACCCCACACTGCTCCTGCTCACAGCTCCCAACCCTCTTCAAAAAAAAAAAAAGAAAAACCAAAACGAAACCAAACTAGAAGGAAATTGCTATAGCATTGACTCAATTTGAATGCCTCTGTCAGATGAGGCACTCAAACCACAGGTGTCCTGTCAGAAACCGAAGCCAAGTTTCCAAAGCAGCCAGAACCTGCTTTAACAAGTCCTCCCAGAGTTGCGGAACCTCCCCGAGCAGCACCACCAGCATTTCTACCCACATCCCAGCATTGTCTCAAACAGATTCTGCAATAAAACAGCAAAAAGCTCTATGTGACGTGCCAAAACGAGCCTGAGGAATGAATGTGCACAATGCACAGCACCAGATCTGCATCAGCACATGGAGCTAAACCAGAGCAAGGCTTGTGTTGCTGGTGGCTGGTTCCTGCAGTGGGGAACCAGTTAAGTCAGTTCCCTGAGTTCATGTTGAAGGACAGAGTGAATAAAGACGTTGAAGTAACATTCAAGCACCTAAAACTGAAGTCTGGAGTTCCTTTCTCAAGTTGATGCTGGCCCTGGAGCACACAGACTTCCTAGGTTACAGCTCTCTCCTTGGAAATCATTCTAACTCCTGAAGCTGCTTTTCTGCATCTACTCAGAGCTGCAATGGTAGGAGCAGGTCAGCACTAAGCTCTTCCCGACACCTTAATCAAGTTCCACATGCTCATTAGGGAGGTCTCTACCTAAAACAGAAGGGCAGTTATCCAACAGATGTACTTTGAAAGACTGACAACATCCAACTTTTCACAAAACAGAGCTGCTGATGCTCTGATCTTAAAGCCTAATGGGATTAAGAGCTCCCCTCACCAGCTGCATGCCAGGCGTTGGGCTTTGAAGTCGTCACCAAGACACTTCCATCTCGGTGAAAGCCCCGCTGGCAGTGTCCCACCGAGCTGCTTGGTTCCTCCTTTACCCATCACTAACCGTCTGGTGGGAAGGTGATCCTCACTGAGCTGGCACTGGGACTAGACTGGGGTTAGGAATGGGGGGCTTTGCCCCCTCGGGGCAGGGAAGGGCAGGCACCACTTCCCTCCATGCGGTGGCTGCACACCCAGCAGCACCGTTTCCTACCCAAGGAATCCCCAGAGCAAGTTGTAAACATCTCTACACCTTTTTAAGGCTGGATGATGTTCTTCCTTCCACCATATAAAGACTCTCAATTTACATCATAGATGGTAAATCACAGCACAAAAGGGGATGAAACCCATCTGTTCCCTAATCACCCTTTTCAGACAGCAGAGATGGTAGGAACAAAAGCAGAAATCAACAAAAAGCAGAGGAAGGGTTAAATCCCTTTTGCAAAAACTCAAGTATTTCCAGGGCTGGAGCATTAATGGGTGGAGGGTCCTTAAAACCCCCACAAGGGTGAGCTGAGAAAAGGCTGAAGCCTGTCTCCATACCACAGTCCTCCTCTTGTAACAGCCAGCACCACCACCAGAATCCAGCAGCTACCCTGGCCAGACAGAACTCAGGTTAATAATAAGAATTATTGGGTTTGGGTTGTTTTTGTCTTCCCCAGAGTAACACCAAGCTTTCCCCATGTTAATTAAACAGATCCCTGCTCTCCAGACCACCTGGGACGACCAGACTGAGAGAGACAATTCAATCCATACGAACATCATTGGCCCCATCTCACCTTCGTGATAAACCTCAGCAGTTAAACCAGAAACTGAGGTTATGCCGTCGTCCCGCTCCGGCACTGACTAACCAGGACCCCCTCAGGTTTTACAAGGCAAAAAAGCTGCTCGGTCACAGAGCTTTTTACTGACTTCCCAACAGACAAATACTGATCTCAAGACCCATAGAGCCAGCAGCTCCCAGCGAGGAGCCTGAGGAAGGTGCCTATGCACAGATCGCTGCTCTTGCTCCGCTGGCGTCATCACGCTTAAGTTTCCTGGAAAACAGCTTAGTATTCCAAGAGGATGAAGCCAAGTTACCAGCTTCAGCTCCTCCAACCATACTGCACGTCAAGGAATAGCACAATATATTAAACAGTAAACATTAGGAAAAAAGCAGGACCAACAAAAATTCCAGGAATTTTTAAATAGTTAAATAGTTCAGGGAAAGAGCTGGCATCTTAACGGCCCTTAGAGCAAAGCACGGGGAAATGCCGTCTCTCCAGCACAACCCTTTTGTGCTGCCAGCTCAACCCCAGTGCTTGGCTCAGCTGCTGAAGTAAGTACCTCACTTCTGCCAACCCCTAAAACTCTCCCAGGCACAGGGAGCTCAAGTGGGAGATGTTCCAAATGACCGAGCCCCCCATTAGCTGGGCGTCGTGCTGCTGCTGCTGCTGGTGCCTGTCCAGCCTCTTCCATGTCATTGGACATTCTGTTCTTTGCTAATTATTTAAGAAATTTATATCAAATCCAAGTCTCAAGATGTGGGATTTCTTTTCTCCCCTTTGTCCTCCAGACAAGGCTCTGGAGCTCATAGCTGAAAAAAGAAAAACAAAAAAAAAGGTAGCTGAAGTGTCCACAGGCAGATGTTCCAGCTGTTGAGGCCAGTGTTCCCGGCCACACCACGCACAGGGCACAGGATGGCAGGAGATGGCACAGGGCAGGCAGCTCAGGAGATGGCTTTTGCTGCCCCTTTCAGAAGCAATACTGCAAAGGGCCAGATGTAGAAAGTTCAGTCCCTTTAAGTATTCCCAAATCAGGAGCTGAACTGCTCTTGTTAGAGCCCCAAACCATCACTCATTTCCATGCACTGGGGTTTTGGTGGGATGAGAAAGCAGCAAAAGGAATCCAGTCTCCAAACTCAGAGTCCTTGGCCTCTCCAGGGAAGCTCTTTGAAATGGAGCCTTTTACTGTGTAAACATCTGTCTGTGACCCACCGCAGCAGAGGCTTCCCCGGCACATTCCATACCCAGCATTACACAACCATTACAGTTCACAAATAAGCACAAGGCTCAAGAGGGTAAGAGAAAACACAGATTACTCTTTCTGGTTTGTTGTCATCAACAGCGATAGACACACACTAGCCAAATGGCTTTACTTAATATAATATATGAAATTGTTACACTGAAGCTCTCCACACAAACATTTTACTTGTCCCTGAGCTGTGTTTGCACCAGAATCGCTATTTTATATATATTTAATTTTTTTTTTTACCCAAACACTCAGCCCTAGGCATCTCCCTGCCTCCTCTTGGCCAGCTTCCCAGTGGCATCTCAGCCAGCCTACTGGTCCCGCCAGGAATTGCAGCAGTAGCCCCGTTCTCCCCCCACCTTTCCAGGCCAGCATTCCTCCTGCACTGGTACCCTTCCCTCCAAGACCCAAACACATTAAATATCACCAAAGTCTTAGGCCAGGGCTGCGGGAATTCAAGCACAGCTTTACAGTTCTTCCCTTCTCCTCCTTAAACCAGCCAACCTTTTACGGGGCTACAAAGTGACCAGATAAAAGATGTGAAAATCCTTTAGGCCCACACTGAATCCTTTTGATGAAAAAACTGCAGCAAAACCAACTGCAATGCACCCGAGTTTTGCTGGGTACTACACAAAATTCTATCAATTTACTGATGGGCAGTGCTGAATAGACATTATCCAGAACAGGCTACTTCAAGCCCTGCCAAAGGCTATTTAATTTGAAATCATTGGTTTATACAGAGTTTAAGCCCAAGTAAGGCCCCTACAATTAAGATGGCTGGAGACTGCACTGATTTAGATCTGTTTTTTAAGAGAGGTTTGGTTACAGTATATTTGTGTAACTTGGAATTACAGTGGCAGGCACAGCCTCAGAGATTTCCTTACAGCTGAGATGTGAGGAAATAAGGTTTGCAGAGTAAGAAGTATTCCCTGCTTTTGCCCTGGATGGGTCAGTTTCCACATCACTGAGCTCCTGAAAAGCAAGGAGGCAAGAATCACCACACAAAGACAGGCTTAACGAGGAAGAGAGTTATTGAAAGAAAAAATACAAGTCCTAGTTAATAAAAAAAATCTCTCTATAATCAGTGATAGAAAAGCACCTCAGTTAGACAGAAAACATTTATAGTGGCCAGCAGCCCTCGGCCTCTTCTATTCTCTCTGCTTCACAATTCTCAGATTCTGGAAATGAGAACTAGAAATGCTGCCACTATTTCAGGTGTTATCAGCACGTTACAGAATAAAGCACAGGCAAATGGCTTGCTCTGGACCATGCATTAGACTGATAACTCCTTGCTGCACCATAAACACGTGCTGCTTTTACACTCTGGTAACTCAAATCTTTATCTTTTAGCCCTTACCCCAAGCCAATGCAGGTCCTAAAGAAATGCTGTCCCTTTGCATGTCTTCTGTGTCACAGAGTAGAAGGAATTAAAACTGTGATTTCAAGTTAAGGATTTCAAGCAAATAGGGGCGGCTCCATCCCTACCCAGCCCCAGAGACCTGCCCTTGCCAACGTGCCAGCGCTGGGCAATACAAGGGGACAGCAACTGCTTTCTGGCCTCACCTGCCCATTGCTGCACGTTGGGGACTTCACATCACGGGTCTGACACAGGCTGAACTGCAGGCTTTGGCGTTAGGATCTTTTCTTCTGGGGCACACAGCACACAATTCAGGGATGGAATGAGGTCAGCTGCCTATTAGGGGCTAATGGTTATATTCCCTGAACTGGAATACCAGTAACTGAATTGGAGAGTACAAGATCTCTGCAAAACAAGAGATCACATTCTAAAATTAGAGCACTAATGAAGGCTCATTAATAGGCAAGAATAATCCCTCTAGAATTCTGAAGCTACTGCTGTATCTATCTACCTATATCATCTCAAACGCACTCGACACCTGCGGCATCTTCACGTTCTTTACTCTGTACAACTATTAGCAAAGACAATGCCCCCACTATATAACCCCAATCCACCAGGTACTTACAGAGGTGTTATTTGATGGATCTGACTGAACTTTTCACTTTCAATAAGGAGCCAAGTTCTCAGAAGTACAAAGCCCCGATGACACAACTCTACTGACAGCTGCCTTAAGATGTTCTTAGGTGTACCTGGACTTGTTTGCTAAAGCAACACATAGCATTCTGGTGTTTTCTTTATGGCACACCCATCTCGAAATAGTTTTAGTTCCCCATCTGTTCTAAAAGGAGAGATTATCAGGTTATCTACAAACTCTCTGCAGAATGCTTTTAGTAAAACTGTGGTTCCCTGATCTCCTGTTCTACGTAAATGTTTCAGAGAACCGTGTAAGAGCAGTGGTTTCCTTCTGTGATAACGACCTGCTTAAAGGAATCATTAGTATAAAATGGCTGAGCAGGTCACAAAATATGTATCACATACCTCATATACTTATCAAAATTAAACACATCCTTTCTTTAGTTTAGTAACACCAAATACTCTGTTCTTTCACCCGCAACACAGGTTAGAATACAACTGGAAAGATAACGAAGCCACCCAACCTTCAGATGCAGAATACAATCTGATGAATGCTCAAGTGGGAAGAGAAAACAAAGCAGGTTCCTTCGAAAAAAGGAGATACTTGGAATTGATGCTTGAAGTAGATGTGTATTTCCTTCGGTTAGGAAGGATGTGCAATATTCCCTACATCACACAGTATTGACGTAAACAGATTCTTCAGAAGAAGAGGGTCAGGCCTCTCATCCACCAGAATGCAATTAACAAAACATTTCTTCCAATGGAAATACAGCCATTTGGTGTATTTGCTTAACGAGAGAGCAGTAACAGCCTCTGCCAGTTCTACCACCAAGACAGCAGCACATGCTTTTCTGTTCTTCCCAAATAGTCTTCAAATAACCGTAACTCAATTCGATGTTTTGGAAAGTCTAAAGCCCACAAAATTCCAGAGAGAACAGATACTCAGCTGTTGCCTTTTTTTAAAATAGATAAACTATTAGAGTCCTCCTTTGCAAGATGTGACATACCAAAGTATTTCCAAAATAAGACTCTAATAGAAGTCACCTGCATATTCTTTTTGCTGTGCATTTTTCTATTTGATATAATACACGTCACAGAGGGAGAGATATTTCACCCTTACCTGCATTATACCTCTACAGCTGGGGGGAAGCTTGTTTTCCATGTCATGTATTTCTATCAAACAGCCATTTTCCCTCCAAGTGATACGCAAAACTCGTTCAGCTTTGTAGAAAAAGTCTGTGTGCTCCAGCATACTTGTGGTAACAGAATAAATACAAAAAGGAATTAAATGGCCAATATAAAGACAAAAATACATGCTTTAGTAAAAAGAGTAAGGAAATCAGAACTGCAAGAAAAATAAGAGCAAGTAGTAATTCCTCCTCCCACGCATCAAGCCCACAGAACTGAAATGGTTTCTCGATTACACAAAGAACCTCAGCCTTGAAATGCGGATGTTGAGAATTTATACGTGAAGCTTCACTTCAAAAGGTGAGGGAAAAAATTAATTCAAGTATTACTTGACGAAGCATAAAGCCTATAAACATGGCAAAACCAAGACAATATGTATATTTGCATAATTTAACATTTCCACAGCAATGCAAGTGAAGAGGGATGAATTCTTTTTATATAATTTTAAATGTCAGTGCTGTATACAGAATGTGAAGTGCTTTGAGTCACCGCTGTAAAACCTTTTAGTGACATACTGAAATAGAACTTAACTGCATTTAAAAATAAATGCTCATGTACAGACCAAGTGATTACAGGGTTTAGGAAGGACTGGGGAAATGACTGTAATTCTCCAACACTGGCTCGATTCTGTACATATAGAAATCACTCAGCTACAAAAGCGTCCGTAAGTCCAAGTTGCCCAGCGTCCCGAACTTCTCCTCCCTTACAGCACGTGTAATGCCTTAGAAAAAGACAAAATTAATTCAATAAACCCAGCAAGAGAAAAGTGCTGCTTTCAGCCACAGCCGAGCAGCTCCTCCAGACTTCAACGGGAGCCTGAGCCCAAACAGCAGCACACAAACTAGAGAGTAAGATCTTTTCCACAAAGGAGTACAAACCACTGTATTTACAAATCGATCAAGCGCACTCAGCCCTGGACAGGATTTAGACATGGTTTTCATCATAAAACAGGCTCATTACACACTTCAGATTCTAATGCTTTTAGTTGTAGCAGGAATTTTTTGAAAGAAAAGCCACAAATAACCTCCAATACAGCTAGTCCCTTACACTTAATAAATAAGCATCAAGAATCTTCACGGTATTGAGATGCATAGAACTATTAAATGGTTTCAGAGTCTATTTAAGGTGGAAAAAAAAAAGTCAAAAAGAAAAAAGAAAGGCCTTTGTTACTGCAGAAATCCAAGTTTACGTTCTTCAAAGAATGGCCCTAGTGGTGTGTTCAAGTGCCAAAACAAGCAGGGGGATGACAGGCTGTTATTGCATGCCAAACCACTGCTCCTGATCTGCCCACTGAGCTGCTTCACTGTCACTGCCTTCCAAGTCCCCCTCTTCTCCACTTCCCTCCATATCGTCCACATCTTCTTCCTGGGTTGCATCAGTTGGACTTTCCTCTTTTTCCATTTTCTGCATTCCTTCTAGTGACTTCTGATCATTTGGATCCAAACTGAGGAAAAGTTAAAAAAACAAAAGAAAAGAAAAAAAAGAAAGCATTGTCCTAAAACTTTTTTTCCTTGTATTTGTGACATTATTATAAAAAGAAGTAAATACATTTTAGAAAACCTCATTTGTTGCCTGCACTTCCTGTTTTATCATGACCAAGAAGTTCAGTTTAGTAGATGATGCAACTTTACCTCAGGCTGACCATAACACTGAGTGTTAAATCTTTACATAAAACAATTTTGATGCCCAAGAATGCGCTTATCACACTATTCTGGACAATACTAATTACAGAGTAACATGAAAACAGTAAAATCTTCAATGACAATGACTAAATATATGCAAGGAAAAACCCACTGACCCATTTACACTATAGAACTTCAGAGTGGACATAACGGGCTGGATTTAAGGCAAATTTAACTTGTTGAAATCAAAACATGTGAACACCCTACAAATAACATGTAGTTTATGTTAAATTGAATCGCGCTATGAAAATTTACTTCATAGCTCACTGATACCTTCTAGTCTAAAGGAATGGATTTTAAGATGCCTGACCACATAATAATTAATAAATATAAAAAAACCCCAACTTCCATTAGTTTAAGAATTGCACACCTAGTGACATGCTCTGCATTAATACCATCCCTCAATTTTGCACCTCTCAGTTGCTCATAAGGCTTTGAACTAAGTCAGTAAGAGGACGACGTTTCTGTGTGTTTGAAGGGACAATGATGTAAAGCTCAGATACAGTTGATTACTGGTTCTTATACTGCAATCTCAGAGTCTCTACTTTACCTCAGGGCAATACTGTACTGGTCCATCGCTTCCTGATACTCATTGACAGCTACAAGGAAGTCTCCCAGTATTCGGTGCAGAACGCAGTCACTCTGATTAGCCAGTGCGTTCCTCAGCAAAGCGATTCCGTCTTCGTACTTCTGTTCTCTGCCTGTTTGTATGCAAAACTACAGTTTTCATTAATAGTTTAGGTAAATGGATAAAAAGTCAGAGCGTACACAGAGAGCCATCCTAACACAAGGCTATTGCTTCCTTCAGAACTGTCAGGACAGGGGACAGCGGGGATATACTTTTTGCAAGATTAAACAATGGCCTTGTATTGCAATAACTGCTACACTCACAATTTCATATACTTTGAAGTCAAAACGTTTTGTTTGCAATTGTTTTAAGTGCTGGTGTAATATCAGTTGCTAAACTTAATTAATTCCTCTGATTTTCCTTCAGGACAGAACTGTAAATGCCCCGGCCGTAACATCGACTGTTCCGTTCTTCACTTTGACGAGGCTGCAGAACACTCTTCCACTTACAACAGGAGGCTTTAAATAAGTTGACAGGAGAAAAAAACAAGGAACTTACTAAGCAGTTCTGCTTTCTTTACAACAGCTTTAATGTAATCAGGTCTTTGTGTTAGCGCTTTGTCCAATAACGTTTTTGCTTTTTCCTGGGTGACTGGGTCTTCGAGACAGACCGTTGCCAACAGAGTGAGTGTCTGTGCGTTTGCTCCCAGGGTTTTATACACATTGTTTGCCATAACCATGGCTTCACGGATACTGCTGGATGCCAGGTAACATTCGATGAGACCTGATGATATAAAAAGGAAAACATTTCAGGTTTTGAGTCAGCACTGCACTTGCACCTTCTCAATTATGTGCACTTAGCGGCACTCAGACTCCAAACACCTGACACTCCCAATCAGAAAATAAATGCAAATTGAAAAAGCGACCCTATACCCAGCAGTTTTAAAAAGACAAGGAAACTTGGACACAAATATTAAACTGGCACACAGTTCTATGCAGAAGGTTCACTTCACTCACCTTCATAGCAGTCCAGCCTGCAAGGTGCAAGACGTATAGCTTCCCGGAAGTGTATAATCGCTTCCTGCACTCGACCCATATTCCTAAGAGCAGCTCCTTTCAGCAGGAGAGCTTGAACACTGTTACTGTTAAGCTGGATCGCTTTGGCTCCCAAATATAAGGCACGAGAGTATCGTTTACTGTAGAAACTATGACACCTACGGAAAGACAAGATGGATTGTAAACATGTACTGGCTGTACACATTCATACAGGTTCGAAAGCAGAAAGAAGACGACAAAACTACAGGTAGCTGTTGAACTCCCCCATTTCAAGTTAAGAACATATATTCAGGAAAAAACTTTCTTCAGGAGTTACAAAGAAAATCGCATTATGAATATTAATTGTAATAGCTATTCAATGTATCATTATTAATGCACAGGTGCGGTAACTCAAATGGCTTTAAACATAAAGAAAATAACCAAACTAGACATTTATGGATAACCAATTTAAGTTACCCCAAGAATAGAACAAACAGGCTAGAAAAGCACCTGCTGAAGAAAAAAAGCTGTATCCACTGAATCACCTGTAACACGCTGCATGCAGCAAATCAAGACTTGAGGTAAGAAAGGAAAGAAAACAACTTACCCTGATACCACCCAGGGTTCTGCATGTTGATCAGAAATATTGAAGAGACGGCAGCCCAAGTTCTCCACATCCTCTAGTCGACCTTCACGTGCCAGTAAATAACCATACACATCCATTCCTGAAGTGAAAACATTTGAAGATCAACCATCAAGAAACGGAAAGTTCATTCACAACAAGAAAAAACAAACCCCCAAGCACCTATTTGAAACTGTGCAACTACCAGTAACTGCTCCAGATACACAGCTTCTGAACGTCAATTCTGACTTGAAAAATCAGGTACAACAGTTCACAATACTCCACTGCACGCTTGACTGCATGTAGCTGCTTCTCTAATGTTACTCATCAGATCGTTACACCAGGTAAACTTTCCTTTAGGATTTACTCACCTTTTATTAGGTAAGGATCCAGCATTTGTGCTTGTTCAAATTTTAGAATAGAGTTTTTATTATCTCCAGCTCTGAAATACAGGTCTGCTAAGCTCCCCAGTAAGTCTACATTGTCCCTCAGCAAGGACTTTTTCTCTAAAGAGCTGTAAGAGAGGAAAAAACCCAACTGTTATTTATACAATGCTATTTTTAATGTAACTATATAAAAATATTATTTGATTACATCATGCTCTTTGAACTTTTACCAAATGGTATTTATTGCTCTTGTGTTATCTCCAGTATGCACAAAAGCATATGCCTTGATCCACACCGAAAGCCAATCCAAGTTAGGAATACTCTGGATGATGTTGATTGTCATAGAGGCCACTTCCGCACCTTTCACCGACAGCGAGAGCAAACCTGTTCAGGACGGCACATACATCAACTTCAGCCACCAGAAACTGCTTTTAATACAAATTAATTGACTGAAGACCAGAAACTCCATCCCTTGACAAACATAGACCAGCAGTTTATTACAATGCCTTTTATAATTTGCATAATGTGGGCATCACATAGTACATGCAGATGTAAGAGTTACCTAGTGTCAAGCATAATTCAAATTATTATACAGTTTAATACTGAAATAGCCACAGCGTGCAGACACCTACCTAGTATAGCATCAAGTGCTAAAGGGCACTGTCTCAGCACTTCCTTGTAGCTCGTAACAGATGAACGTTCTTGACCTGCTTTCTTGTATAGATTTGCCAACATCATATTGATCTAAAAGCAGCAGAAACGTTGGTAGAGTCAAATATGAGAAAGCAAAAAGCCTCACTAAGAAAGCTCACAACTTCATCTCCAAGAACACCTGCTTCCTTCCCTCCTGCTCCGGGCAGGAGACAAAATTACCTGCTCTTCTTCTGAGATCACTGTAACCTTCCATACAGCATAAAATCAAAATTGTTTCTTCTTTCTGAGTCTTACGTTCCTTTGTATTTGCATAATGCATCTTGAAGTCCCAGTGTTTTGTGTATACAAGGACAAAAGACACACAAATGTTTACATATTTATATATGATGCCAAGAAGGATCTACATATATCCTTTACATTAGCCTTCTTTGAGTTGATCTCTCCATATCAATGGAAGTCTTTGAGAGTTAGCGTAGGAATGCAGAGAAAGTTTCCATTTAGCTTCTAAATGAAGCCATGATTGATAAAAGAACAGCAATTATTTGAACTCTACACAAGTAGCCGGTTTCTGCTACAATATTTTACTATTATATATAGGTAAAAAGTTTGCTTTTCTCAACATTCACTTCTTTTTCTGTTCCCTAAGTTGGCCTGTACACAGAACACTGATGTTACTGGAGTCTGACACGTAAGTTGTTAGCACAATACAGGAATACTGTTCACATGAAACTCAGTTGATTGACTTGATCTGTTAACCTTGTAAGCCCTTATAACGGAGCCAGCAAGCAAAGACTCAACATACTTGGCATATCTAAATATTTAACATTATCTAAATTGTTATTAAAAGGAATGAAAAGTTTTTAAAAGATGGAGCACTGGCATTCCTTCTACTTGCCAAAGTCTTCAGCCTTTCATGGATCTTAAATTGGTCAAATTATGCAGTGAGACATCAAGTGCCATTCCTTACACATCCTGGGTTCAAGAATATATTAAAATGCTTGCTCAGTTGGAGCAATCACAATTTATGAAGTTACATTGAGCGGCTAAGAGTGAAAACACCACAGAACAGTCACCCTTGTGAAACCACCAGGCTACATGTCTATCCTGCAGCTCTAGCAGGTGACATCATGCCTTTCCTGTCCAGTGGCGCACAGCTCTTCCACAGAGACTGGGGCTCCACTTTGCTGTTAGAGACAGGCAAAATACATTCATTTAACCAATTCCTTTGGCTCTCATGTTTACATGTCTGACTTAGAACTGCAGGAATTTACTCAGTGAGGTGTCTGGCAACTGTTTACTAATTTACAGTAACTCAGCTGTTTGCAACTGCATAAATTTTACTCCTGGTTAGTGCTTTTGTTCAGACAAGTCACATTACTCTGTGCTCTATGAAAAATATTCATGATAACACACAAAGAAGAACTACTGAATGGGTGACACAGACTTACGTATCCTTATATATAAATATACAAATACTTCATCAACTTTTAGAACTAAAAAAGTAGTGTTTCTTCATCCTTATATGCAAACAAAATTCAGTACTTTCTGTGGGCAGTACTAACCAGGTAATTCACACAAATTAATAAAGATGAACACAAACATTTAACTCTTCTCACTTTCTTGGAATTCTAACAGATAAAATAGAAAATTTGCCTGCTATTAAAGAGGCCAAATGAACTAAGTCAATTTAAACATTAGGAAGTGCTTCTAAACAACATTTAACTAATACAAAAGCAAATACCAAGACACAATGCCATTATACCTATAGGCTACGTTCTTTTTGACCACATACTGGCCTACAGATTCAAGATACGCTGACCAAAGACCTGTGACAAAAGTCTGCCAGAACTGACCTTTGGGGTCCTCTGTCTGGAAGGAATCCCATCAAGAATAGCGATAGCATCTTTATCTTGTTTCAGCATTGTATAACATTCAGCCATTTTATATTTCACTTCAATTTCAGATGGTAAACACTGAAATAAAAAACAAACTTTAAGTATAACACTTTCAGTCATTTAGCTTTTTTGTCATGTAGAAAATTCTAATATGGTTTTCTCATTAAATGCTTACACTGTGTCAAAAAAAAAAGCGTGAACTACACACTACAAAAAAAATTCTCATGTTCTAAGTTTTGCATTAGAAAACACCACACTGGAATTTTCAAAATGAAGCAGCCTTAAATGTCAGGTTTATTTGACATGATAAATCCACAATCTAATGCCATAATATTGACTCAGCAACATTAACTGAAAGGGAGAATATGATTATTTTACACATGACATTAGTCAATTTTTAAATACCTGGCTTTGGGGAGTGGAAGCAGCATTCCCAGTAGAAGGTCTTACTTTAGAAGTTTTACTTAATGCCTTTTTCTGCTGCAAGGCCATTGTATACTTACTTACAGCATTTCTATATTCTTTATCATGGAAGAGAGAGTCTGCATGATATACAAGGAGCTGGTATTTCTGAGATGGTGAAAACAGTTCCCTAGAAGAAATGCAAACAGAAAGGCTGAGATAAACTAACTGTAGACCCTTATGGATCCAAGTACTTGTAGCTTTGGTTTATCCGGCTTCAACTTCCAACTATTGTTGTCTCTTTTATTGCATTGGAAGGGCCTTTAAGTAACAGGTACTATCTCCTCACAAATTATCTTGCCAATTTCTTTTATCTGTAAACAAACAAACTTAATTGCCATTCTTGACACTTCATCAACAGCTTGGCCACTGTTTTCATAACGGAGCAGCCTGATCCTCCTCATAACAATCCACATGTTGTCAACGTCCACAAAAGCACATTTTTATTTGAACCGATTCAAGTTTACAAGGAAACTCAGCTCCTTGTACAGCTATCCTGGTCCTAATCCACGTGTTTGTACGTTTTACAACCTCCCTTTATAAAACTTTCAGGATGTTTGCAGGAGTGTTGAAGAGTTAGGGTTCCAGAATGGAATTCTGGCTTTAATTAATTCCTCATAACTAATCTAAAATGTAAAATGATAACTTAGAAGGAAGTCCTAAAAAATAAAGGGAATCACTTGAATCAGGGGAAGAGCCATGACCTACACAGGGAAGCCCTGGAAAGAGAAAATCCCTCCGTGTCTGCCAGGACACCCTTGTTGTAGCGGGTACCCCAAAGGGTCCAGGCTGCGCTGCGCATGGTGAACCCCGGACAGAGGTGGACGGACACAGCCGGGGACAGGAGTCCGGCGGGAGGGACAGCTCGAAAAGCGAGCCTACCTCCTTCCCTGCTCATAATTAAACCCTCACCACCCTGCGATCTCCCGCCTGGCCCCTCTCTCCCTCAGCACCACCGGCCCGCCGCGCCCTCTCGCGGGAGGGCCACTCACGGGTTATTGCCGCTCATCGTAAGGAGAAGCCCGCTGAGGAGCCGCACGTTAGAGTGGAGCCCGGCGGCCGCCATCTCTCGTACGTGCTCCACCACACTCATGCCGGCGGCGGGAAGGCGCGGAACGGAGACGGACGGCAAAGAGGGAGACAACGCCGCCACCCGCCGGCACTCCAAAATGGCGCCACCGAGAGGTCCTCGCAAGCCGCCGCCGCTTGCAGGCGCCTTCGGTACTGCCTTCATGGCGGACTGTCGATCCGGCAGGCGTGACAAGGGGCAACCCCGGGTGCTGCGCGTCGCGCCAGGCCCCTGGCAGCCCCGCGCCTGCGCAGTGGCGGGGCGGGAGGGGCGGCGGTCACTGCTGAGGGATGTTGCTCGCCCTGGAGCAGCGGAAGGGTCTCCTGCCTATACAAGTGGGTAACCGAGGGGGAAGACCCTTCAAACCCTAGCTTCTGGGCTACAGCCGGGGGAAATGCCTCACTAGGGATACCCTTTACAAGGCATTGACTGAAAGGAGCGCAGAATCGAACTTCTCCTTCCCTGTTTATTACAAAAAGAATGTAAACTATCCTTCTCTTACTACTACTACAAATCCTGTCAGTGGGAGCTTTTGGTTTGAACGTGCCATTGCCACTGTCTGGAGTGGAATACACCTCTCAATAAACCCACCAACAGCAAAGCATGACTGGTGCTGGACTTCAGATAAGGTAACACAAGAAGTGTGTTGGTGCTGTACAGCAAGAGCGGAACAAGTATTGCCATGAAGGAAAGAGACAACTTTGAATAAAATGAACTTGGATTTGCTGTTCTTCAAGAAGCTGATAAAAGCGTCACAGTTTTTGCCAGTATCATCTGGTGTTGTGTTGGACTGAATCTGCTGTTGCAAAGGCAGCCTCAAACTAAGCTCTAATCTGCCTGTGTTCCCTTTGAAGGCATTTTAGTAGGATGGAGCACTGCTCTGCAGCAAAGCAGACCTGCTAAATAACCAGGTACATTGCCACAAATTACAGCCCCTGCATTAACTCCCAGTTTTCAGTGGGAATGATTCACTTCCTGTTGATTATCTTTACACAATAATGGGCTTTTCACAAAAAAACACCAAACTCTGCTTTCTTTGCAGGCTATCCACAAGACTTAAAGGAGATACCACGTTAATTACAAGCTAAATTTATTGAAAACAAGGTAAAAATCACTGCACTGGACAACACAGCGTGAGAGGTACATTTTCCGTGGACATTCGATACCGAGACTCTAGCCAGTAGAGCAATTACACAGCTCCCCCCACCCCAGAGGCATGCCCATTACTTTTCTTTAAATACAAGCCCTGTTTTAAATGCTAGCTGTAGCCACTGATAATAAAGCAGCTTGCATCTGAAACAGCATGTTAGAAATCACTTATTAAGCACCAGCTTAATAATATTTGATTCCCCTACTCAAATTACGTTTTTGCTCTCCCTCCCTTATCCCTCATTGACTGGATTGTGTTTGTGGTTTTGTTATTTTTTTCCTTTTTTTCTCCATAAGCATTTAATTCTTCCTTGGTACAAAATGTAGCCCAAACAAAGGTAAAATACTTTATACACCTTGCTGTGGAAACATTTAATGTTGTTGCTGCTTTGCTTCTTCACTGCCCAGGACCTGACAGACTCTTGTTCATGAACTGTCTCTTCACAAAGCAGATCCACCACTGCAGAAGGAAATACAAAGTCAGAAAACATGCAAAAGCAGTTTCCGTGCGATAAGCAAAATAGTGACTTCAAAATACTCAGCTTCTGACAAATAACAAATGTTAAGGCTCCAATTTTGCACATACAGTTATCCACACTGGCTTCTACTGGAATCTAGGCAAACAAGAGGACAGGAATGGACCCCACGAATTTATAACATGGGACTCTAAATTAAAGCAGGACATTCTACTTTCTCTTCTTTCTATTGCTTTATTTTTGCCGTTTATTCCAATGTAATTATAATCAAGTGATGCATCAGAAAGCCCTGCCTTTGAAACTAAATTAGTCTAAATAATTTCAGTCACATTTGCACATGAAACGTGAACAGGCACAAGGCAATTCATGCATTGATAAGCCGTTTTTTTTTAACCCAGATATGAGGCAAAACAGTATACTTCAAAGAAGCTATCAAATCACAACTACCTGGGAAGATAGACAGCATCTCTCATGCCTGTGAATTTCCATTTGAAAACCTAGCTAAGAGCAGATGTGCAGTACTTTTAAAAGATGAACCAGACACCCCTTATTACTGCCCTGCTTTTTGAAGTAACCCACACTGGCATTAGCTGTCTTACCACATTACAGATTAAATTTATTGATAACTTGCAGCCTGCTATTGCACTAGCCTTGTAAAACCAGGGCAGGTTGTGCTGAAGTTACCCATGCCTGATCCCTCACCCCATCACCTCACTTCTCTCCACATATTGCTCAAAAAACACACCGAGCCTCTTGCATTCAGTCTGTGCTGATTGCACTGAACTCTTACCTTACTAGGCTTGTCACTTTGAGGATCAAATACTTTATCACAAAGGCGAAGACCAGTTTCTTGCCTCAGCTGCTGCAGGTAGGCCCTCATCACCTCTGAAACACAGCCCAGGAAAAACCACTGTAAGCTGCGGCAGCATCAACTCAAACTGAATTTAATGGGGAATCATCAGATATTGCTGCTTAAAGCAGAAAGTGAGCTGTGACATCTGCAGGTACTCATTGGCCAGTGGAGTTAGTTTGCTCTATTTACATCCATACTTGGGATTTTTATGGTATTTGTACCGGTAAAAGGAATCGTCCAGACTATTTTCCTTCTCTCAGTTAACTTTTCTCATTATTGTGAGCTTCCTATCGTGCCACAGTAGCACTTGGCTTGGGTTCCATTACAGGGTGATTCTGTCGATGCAAAAGGCAGATTCAGACCTCTATTAATTTGTTCTGTTGGATCTAGGGATCCAGGGTAGTCACTGGGCCCCCAAGGTCAGGAAATCTGCTGCTGCCCTCAGAAGACTTCAGATTTAGAACATGCAGTTTTAACAGTCGTTTTGCAGTCACAAAAATGCAGCAATTAAAGTATGAGCCCAAGGAAGCCTTCAGAGGTCCTGGATTAGCCTTACCTTCCTCTTGTTTGTTGGCAGGTTTGGCGTAAATGGCATTAAGCGGAAAGCCAGGCTCCCCGGGGATTGGGAAGTTAGTGATTCCTAGTGTGTACATTTCTTTCTCTCCTTGGCCTTTGGAGTTACACTGGAAGAACCAAGCAAACAATGGATAAACGTTTACAAACAAAAGCTGGTGGAGTGTTAGTCCCAAATATTTTACCGATCTGTAACACATCAAGACTCATCAAGGATCCACAGCCTTGAAGTAGCTCCACAGCCTTGAAGTATCTATGGCTCTGACAGTTGGGACTGGGGTGAACAGGATTATTTGTGCCATTGGGAAGAGAACATCAGCAAACCTTTTCCCAAGTACAATCCCCAGAATGAACTCAGCTTCCCTCCTGCACAGAAATTCACTTTTCTTACCTTTTGCAGCTTTTTCAAGCACTCAGAAATGTAGAGGGTTATGTAGATCAGTGTTCTGTCAGCCTCGTTCTGCAAAACAAATACAAGCCCAGAGCCCAGTCACTCTGACATCAAGGGATTTTTTTGTAGAACTGAAAGAAGTTTGAAACAGGAATGAGTTCCAGCCATTTTGGCCTTCAATTTCCCCATGACAGAAGGATTTGCAATTCATCATATTTACCCAACCGTAAAACTTAAGTGGGAGGAAGGGGAGTTTCTGTTATCTGATAAAATTATTTCATTGAAACTCAATTGATATGTAAAGCACCAACCCTCCAAAGAACTACAATATGTGCAGCATCTCAAAAAATTACCTTAATTTCATAATTTTTGAAGAAAACATTAGCTTTGAAGTAGTAGATGGCTTCATCTATGATATCTGTGTCCTTAGCTAGCAAAAAAGAAATACAGAGTTAAACAGTGCATCATTATACTACGTTTGGCCATAACTTTTACTCACTGAAATACATGAATAAGGATTATTGCGAAGGCAAAACCTTGGTATTTACAAAAAGCAGAAGACAGCACTAACGCAACAGAAAACACCCGTTGTCCTGTGAAACACTGGTGAGCTCAGACCGTAACACTTAAGGTTCCTGCTCTTACCAGGAGCTTTATCTCCCTTCTTCTCCTCCCCACATGATTTCTCACTTCATAAACGGCAACAATTCAGCAGTTCCACACTTTTCTACCAATTGAGTAACTCACGAGAATTTTAATAGTGTTACGGTCTTCTCAGAACACAAAAATGTTTTTGGAGAAAACATAACACCACAATCACACAAATTTCATTATCCTCTTCAAAAAAAGATGGAAAGCAGAAAACGTAGTGGCAAGCTTACTTGTGACTTTCACCTGCTTTGCTTCTATCCAAGATTGCTTAAAGCCAGAAAGATTTCCTTTCTATTTCCTTTCTCACACCGAACCACCACACTGCTGGGGGACACCATCCTTTGGAAGTGCTACTTCACGCGCTGAAGGGGAATCCGTCCCCGGCTGCCTGTGGACTCTGTTGGGATGCCTGTCACTTTTGTTCCATTTCTGAAATCCCCTACCCTAAAGTGCTGCCTGTCCTACTCCTCATCCTCCAGAGCAGTGAAGTGTCTTCAGCTGCAGCCCCGAAGCACAAGTTCTCTGCAGCGAAACCTCCACTTCCTCTGAGAGCAGAGGGTTCGCACCGCCACGTCCTCCTCAAAACCCACTGAGAGTACAGTGAGACACAGGAGGAAGCGTCAGAATAGCAACCGTAGGCTTTAATTACTCAAACAACTGATTTCAGTCAGCATGGTGCATAGTTGTCCATGCATAGTTATTTTCTATGATTTGCACAACTTAAGTATTTGTAAACTTTGTCCCTCCTCTAAAAATTGCAAAGCACTCTGTTTCCAGGCTTTGGCTCCTCTTGTCACTCTTGCTAGGGCTGGCTTGGAACAAACCTCAGGATGGTGATAAGCTGTACACAGGCAGAATTTTAGAGATTGTTAGAAACTTACTTTCCCGAGGTGCTGGGCCTTTGAACTGGCTTCTGATGGGTAACAGCGCCATGTTCCCAATTAGCTTGGTGTCGGAGTCCATTAAAGTTGAGTGGTAAGCCTACGGATAGGGGGGAAGACTGGTCATTAATGCTACTGAAAATAGACATTTCCGTGTCCGATCATGTGTCTTCATTGTACAGGAGTCAGAGTCTCGCTCATTAGTGATGTTTCCTGCAATCTTTCCTTGCACAAACAATTGGTATTCTCTAATTAGGCCCAGATCTCAGCGCCATTCTGGTGAAGACCATGAACGTGTCATCGCTGGCACCACTTACAGGTAAAATCAGCCTGGCTGGTCTGCACAGGGCACTTCAGCCCCAGGCTGCTGTTGTGGTTTGGGATTGATGGTTTTGGGACGGTTTGTGGCCACCAAGAGAAGTGACAGATGCCGTCCCCCACCTCTCTCTCCAAGGAGAGGAGGGAGAGAAAGACATGGCCTAACCCCATCCTGCACAGCGCCAGGGGAACAGTCCCGCTCTCCCACCCCAGTACGGGGCACTGCATAGTTCATGGAAAGCTAGTCAGTGATTAAAAAAGATTATGTTTTATTTCCATGTCTAGCTAACAATATTAGATAATAAGAAATAAAGCCACATACCCACACAACTCAAACACAAATCTTTCTGTCCCCTCTAAAATGGATCTAAAAAAAAATAATAAATCTTTCTGCATTTGAAAGATTCTTCCAGGGAAGCTGATTTAACAACTGATGGGTTTAGGTTTAGATGTTCCCAGACATCCCCACCCTGCCGTGCCAGGCCGCCGGGAAGGCTTCAGCTCCTCACAGCCTACGTTTCACTGGAGGGAGAGGGGGTTCCAATGGCAAGGGGTAAGCATCCCCTAGCAGAAATGCAGTTTATTTCAACCAGAGCAAGGTTGGCATGAACAAAACCAGAGCAAAGCACAGCTTTCAGCAGCCTCTCCCTCCCTGAAGCCGGGGGCTGCCACCCTCCCAGCAGGGCAGGAGGAAGAGGAAGAGGAGGGCGCTGGCCTTGCAGCAGCCTGCCATAAGCAGCAACTCCCTGCTCTCAGCAGGGTTCCCCGTAGCTGCAGACCCTTTTCACCCCCACAAAAGTGCGGGACGGGGGCCGGTAGAACCCCCTTCCCCCGGTGCAGGCTGGCAGCCTCCCCGGCCCGGCCCGGCCCGGCCCCTCGGCTCCGGCCCTCCCACCCTCTTCCCCCCGTGGCCCCCGCCACCGAGGTCTGGCCGAGCCCCGGGTGCCAAAACCCTCACCGGCATCTCGAAGGGCAGGAGGGAGTTCGGCGGGGCCGGGCTGGAGGGGAACTCAGGAACTGGCAGCCAACCTTCCTCCTCCGCCGGCGCCGCAGGAAGTGAGGCGGCAGAGGCGGTGCGAGCAGCGGTAGCCGGGGCGGGGGAAGGCCGGCGGCCGCACCGCCCCGGGAGGTGCCGCTCGGCCCTGGCACGGCCGGCAGCCGAGGGGAATGATGTAGCCGGTAGGGCTAGGGCAGTGATCGTCCCACGGTCCTCGGCACTGATGGATCGCTGAGGTCTCAATCCGCCCCGACCGCTCCATCTCAGTTTTGGGCCCCCCGCAAGAAAGACATGGAGGTGGTGGAGCACGTCCAGAGAAGGGCAACGGAGCTGGTGAGGAGTCTGGAGAACAAGTCTTAAGAGGAGAAGCTGAGGGAGTTGAGGTTGTTCAGCCTGGAGGGAGGGAGGCTGAGGGGAGACCTCACTCTCTACAACTCCCCGAAAGAGGTTGTTTAGAGGTGCGGGTTGGTCTCTTCTCCCAAAGAATAAGTGATAGGACAAGAAGAAATGTCCTCCAGTTGCACCAAGTGAGGTCTAGGATGGATATTAGGAAAAATTTTCTTTACCAAAAGGATTATTAGACATCAAAACAGGCTTCCCAGGGCAGTGGTGGAGTCACTATCCCTGGAGGTATTTAAATGATGGTTAGATGTGGTGCTGAGGTACATGGTTTAGTGGTGGGTTTTGTCAGTGCGAGGTTGATGGTTCGATTCCATGATCTGAAAGGTCACTTCCAATCTAGACCATTCGATGTTTTGAAACACTCAAGATACCCCAGATCAGTCTGTATATATAAGAGAACTATATACAGTGGGAGGTAAATTCAGCAATATGTTTTCCCATAGGGCTTGAATTATTTCATATGAACTGTCTGTTACCAGCTACACCCAATTCCAGAACTGATGCTACTTGCCTGAAAAATTCCTAAGACCATTTTTACATGTATTTAGTTACTTATGTGAATACATTCTTTGGAGATAATAAGCTAAAGTTTTGCTTCTCTGAAAGCACCACACATTGTATTATAGTTAACATGTCCATAGTAGAAGTACAAGTTCTTTATTTGGCGGAGGGGAAAAGGAAGCTTATTTGTTGTTGAATTCTTCATTAACTAAGAGTTTCTAACATGATTGTGCACGACCATCACCGAATTCTATTTAAGCTGATTTTCTTTCTTTAAAGTGTTGTGCTGTGCTTAAGACGTTATCACTGTATAAAGCACATGCAAGTTATACCAAAACCAGCCTTAGAATGGTTTAAAATCTGGGCTCATCCAAAGTAAATGTAAAACACTGGTGTTCTCCAAGAAGGGTGAGAGACCACCCATTGACCCCATGTCCCTTTGAAGTTGCCAGTCATCTCTTTGCCTAATTCAGATTCAATTCATGAAGTCCAAGTTTCACCCTTTGCAACAATTCCTTCTCTCATCTAATAATGAAACTAACTATCCGGTACCAGACATAAATATTTATTACAACATACTTATTATTTGGCTTTGCCTCTTCTGCAAATCATTAGATTTATATTTTTTTTCAAGCATTCCTATGCTTAAATGAGATACATCTATATATGGGGAACTTTTATATGTACTAACAGTAGCCTACATATTTTAAAACACACATACATAAGAATAAAAACATTTTTATTAAAAAATTAATATAGCTTACTCTTCCTATAAATATTAGTTATCTTACAGATAAAACATCAAATATGTTTGGGTAGGGGTGAATTTTTTTTTTCATTTTTTAATGCAAGTAACGTATTTTCCTCTCGTTTTTGAATGTCTGTTTTTCACTCATCCACATGATCCTGAAAGTATTCATCCACAAGAGCAGATTTATCTTCTTCGCATTCCTGCCAAAAAGGACACAAAAAACTGTAAAACCTGACTATTCTCTAGTGGCTGTTGTACATTGTCTGTTCTGTGATGTTTTATTTTAGAAATCACAACAGAAACAATCTCTCATATTTCCATAAAACATGTAGCAAAACTTTCTGAAAAGCAATTTGTTCCCAGAAGTATTGAAACCATATAGGTCAAAATCTAGATCCAGGTAAAGAGTACAAAACTGAATTTAAAAATGGAATAAAAACAGTGGACTTGTTCCTTAGGATTTATGAGCTGAATAATAAAACTAGACAGGGCTTGGAACAGATTTTAACGCAGCAGTCCTCTATTTATATAGCTTATTTTGAATCATACTAAGACAATTTATTAGCAGGGCAAAGAACATATTTATATGACAACTTATATTATGGATCCTTTTAAATTTTTCATCTTATCATCAGAAGTACCTTACCTTTGGTTCTTTAAATTCAAGATCTTCTCCATACTGAATGGTAAAGTCTATGTGCTGCAGAACTATGTTTATACTTTCCTCATCAGAGCGATCAAAAGGTAGAAATCGAACCATACCATAGTCATCGATCTAGAGAAAGGATTCAAATGACGTTAGTAAGAAAATGCAGGAAGTTAGTTCTCAATCACAGCACCCAAAGCCACCTCTTTAAACCACACTTTTCCTTGTCTGGACTGATAAAATACCATTTAAAGGCAAACTCCAAACCAATGGCAATCCCCCACTCGTAACAGCTGGCCATTAATCCTTAGTTTTACACAGCAGAAAAAGCTATTTTCCAATATTGCTGGTAGAACAGGATTCACAGGGAATGTACTGCCTACAATCCAAATGTTACTATCAAGAATCTTATGCTAATCTGAAAAAAACCTCAAAAACAGAGTTAAAATAGGCAAAAAGTAAAATGCTCAAGTGCCTGAGAATCTTTTAGATCCTGGCTTTGTTAATAAGCCTGGTATGTAAATACACAGTTTCGGGGTGAGGAAGGGACAATTGCTATAGTATATACTGTATCTATAACAGCAATGAAGTCAGGAACCATACAGCATGGCTTGTAAGTACAGGAGTGAATTTAAGTTACTGGTTAAAAAGCAATATACCTACCAATCCACATATAGATTTAGTCAATTTTTTAAACATTTTGCTTTTCAATATATTTGTAGAATCTTCAATCATAGAATACATATCTGGATCTAAGTACCTGGGAGAAACACAGTCATCATTAAACATTGAAAGAATCCATGGCTTTTATGTAGCTACCAAACCCATCTATCATTCCGTGATCTGAATGAACAAACTTTGTATCAGGGGAACTTAAAAACAGTGTAAAAAATAGGGTTTTTGCAGTACTTTAATGTCTCAGATTAAGATTACTAGTAGAAACAACTGAAGCAGTTTTTATTTTCTTTTTGCTAACATACTTGTATACTCAAGGAAGTTTTGAGGAAAACCACAGGGAAAATCTTTAATTTTGTAACTTTAGCACAAATGTAAAAGTAACACATTGGGTATGTTCAGCATCAAAAACCTGATAGCATCACCTCCAATTTAGGTTTTGAAGTACAGTACCCTGATGGGCACAGGACCCTGCAATGTCATTCAGAATAAGTTATTCAAGATAATTATTTATACAAAAATACAGGGATATGCACAAACATGGAGCTGGCCTTTGACTCTGACTAAATTGTAAGCATCATGTCCAGACATTGACTATGTTTGATATAAAACAAATGCATCTTCTCCCATTCGAGAAGAGCATGTTTTAGTTGTGGAAAACATTGGACTGAATTTTGAGTGAAGTTTACCTCAAGATGTACATAATTTTTTGGAACTTACTTTTCTATTTCCTTCTTGGCTTTCTTGCTAAGCAAATCCATTTTGGTCATGATGTTAATCTGCGGAATCTCTAAAGATACCATTGCGCTGAGTGCTGCCAGAATTCCAGAGATAAACTTAAGGAATGCAAAAAATGATGTAGTTAAATATAGAAAAACACAATACAAACATGCAGGACACTCCACCACAGACCAAATCTAGCTAATGATTATATGAAATATGGACATGAAGCCAAGTGGGGAGTCCTTATCTCTGTTGGAAAAGGGAGGTGCAGACCTTCCCACCTGCCATCTTTTTTCCAGAACCTCAAATCTGGGTCTGCCACTGAAATAGCCATTACAAAACTCAAAGCCCATCTCAGGGTTCTTACTGCTACATGGGGAAAGTCTCCAGATTCAGAAAGCTCTCAGAGAATCACACAAGAATTTAGGTTGGAAGGTGCTTTTTGAGGTTATCTGGTTTACACAACTGCTCTAACCAGAGCCAGCTGCAAAGTCAGATCAGGTTGCTCAGGGGTTTTGCCCAGTCAAGCTTTGAGAAACTCAATGAACATACACTATACAATCTCTCTGCTCCCCTCTTCCATTCAGACTGCTTTTGTAGTGCGGGATTTTCTTCTCTACACCCAACTCGAATTTTCTTTGCTGTAACCCAAGCCTGAGGCAGCTGATGACAGAAATTGGATCTCCCCGTTTAGCATTCTTTTCTCTGGACTAAGCAAACCTGCCTTCCTAAATTGCTCAGATTTCTTTTTCTTTAACCATATGCATTTTTTTTTTTTTACAACAGATTTCAAATAGATACCTTAAAAGATTCCACCATAAACTGAGAGTCCACGAGGAAAACTCCACAGACACGGAACTCCCACTGCTGAAGCTGCTCCACCAGCTGTTTCATTACTGGCAGATGTGTGTAGAGTTCAATCTGACCTAGGATGTTAGTGTGCAGAAATTTGAAGCTAACAGGAACAGTCATCAGTATAAACAAATATGAGCATTGCACTTATTATGAATAAAAGCTGATAAAGAAAGCATCTTTCCTTTCAGGCAACTCTGACTGTATTTGGATGAACTTATATGGGAGAAGTGGAAAGGAAATAGAAGGGTTTTTTCTTCCCTTGACCTCCAATTAGTGTTAGTTTGCAGTTGCCATAGTGTTCCCACACTGTATGATGCTATTAGAAGTCAGTGTAGTCACCCAGATTCACCAAGCTCACTTCTGAAACATTTGAAAGCGACTCTAACAACTATTAATAATGTGAAGATATATGTAAATAATTACATTCAACAACAACAAAAAAGTACTGCAAATTTTATGTTGCACATAAAGAACAATACCAAAACATACACCTTTGTTTACCTGGGCAGTCAAACAATATATAGTCATCCTCCACATGCCCAAGGCTTTCCTCGAGCCAGTTAAAGTTATTGGCAAAGTATTCCATGCAAAACACCAAGCCGCCATTGGGACCAAACCTTAAGGATTCATCTTCCATGACGTCGTCCACTTCAATTAACTCACAGATGTCTGGAACAACAGACACACCAGCTGGTTTCAGCCCCTGTGCTGACAGCAGTGCCCAAAGGTCACTGCCAGACCCTCCTGCTGCTCACCTGCCATCACCGGGTAGCTGAAGAGTTCCGCCGCCGGGTCTAGGTTCACCACCTGCACCGAGCGGCCCAGTGCCTCGCAGTGCTGCACCATGGTGGCACAGTACGTGCTCTGCAAGGGACACACAGACCGTCAGAGACTGCCCACGCTGCTGGTCTAGCCTGCAAGGGGCCTTTCACATCATCAAGTCCAACCACCAACCTCACACTGACAAAAACTAACACTAAACCATAACCCTCAGCACCATGTCTATCTGTCTTTTAAATACCTGCAGGGATGGCAATGCCACCACTGCCCTGGGCAGCCTCTTCCAATGTTTGATAACCATTTTGGTGAAGAAATTTTGCCTAACACCCATCCTAAACATCCCTGGCACAATTTGACGCCATTTCCTTTTGTCCTGTTGCCTGTCACTTGTGAGAAGAGACTTTCAGGCAGTTGTAGAGAGCAATGAAGTCTCCCCTCAGCCTCCTTTTCTCCAGGCTGAACAACCCCAACTCCCTCAGCCTCTCCTCATACCACTTGTTCTCCAGACCCCTCACCAGCTTTGTTGCCCTTCCCTGGACACGCTCCAGTACCTCACAGTCTTTTTTGTAGTGAATGGCCCAAAACTGGACAATATTTGAGGTAGAACGTTATCAGTGCCGAGGACAGGGGGACGACCACTTCCCTAGCCCTGCTGGCCACACCATTCCTGAGACAGGCCAGGATG
Organism: Nycticryphes semicollaris; assembly: GCA_013400055.1. Lineage (NCBI taxonomy): Eukaryota > Metazoa > Chordata > Aves > Charadriiformes > Rostratulidae > Nycticryphes > Nycticryphes semicollaris. Next base: position 852,756 of record VXBJ01002308.1, read on the forward strand.
CTAGTGGCCTTCTTGGCCACCTGGGCATACTGCTGGCTCATATGCAGCCAGCTGCCGACCAGCACTCTCACGTCCTTTTCAGGTTTCCAGCCACTCTTCCCCAAGCACTGTCGCGTTCATGGGGTTGTTGTGTCCCAAGTGCAGGACCCGGCACTGGCCTTGTTGACTCTCTCACCAGTGGTCTCCGCCCACGGATCCAGTCTGTGGAGCCTCCTACGCTCCGGCAGATCGACACTCCCACCCAACTCGGTGTCGTCTGCGAACTTACTAAGGGTATACTCAACCTCCTCCGTCACTCCTTTGCCTCACCTTCCCGCTCCCTGCCGGGCCCATCACCAGCTGCGCGTACCGAGGCATGGCGGCTGCGAAGCGGCACCAACTGGCCGCTCCAGGGCCCCGTAGCCCGCCTGGTCACGTGCCGCGGGTAAGCCAATGGCGCGCAGGCTGGCGCGGTTCCCAGTACGGAGACCTGGCGGGCTCAAACCCCGCGGCGTCGCTCCCCGTCCCACCCGGTTGCGCGCGGCTCTCGCGAGAGGGCGGCAGGGCAGGCGCACGCACGTGCCGCGCGGTGCGTGAGGGGAGCTACAGCCGCCGGAGGAGGAGTAGCAGCAGGAGCCGCCGCCGCGGCCTGAGAGGCCTCTCCGGTAACGCCACGCCGCTGCCGACCACGGGCTCTCCCGCCCTCTCTGCCGCCGTCCCGTCCCAGTGGCGGGCAGCCTGCCCCGGCGTCCCCGGCCTCCTCCCGTCCCGTCCATCAGCATCCTTCCCCCCGAGCTCCGACACTCTCCCTGTGCTCCCATACCGCGGCTCTGAGCTCTCTCGCTTTTGTACCTCAGCATCTTGCCCCTTCAGGCACCCAGCGCTCTCCTTCCCCTCAACTCTGCTCCCCACCCCACCAGGTTGGGGTTTCCCATCACCTCTAGTACCTCAGCACCTCTCTTCTCCCCCCCGACGTGCTCTTGCTTTTACCCCCTGCTGCCCAGCGCCATCCCTCTCCTGTGTGGGATCTCCTATGTGGGATCTTTCCCTTCACTGTGACCCTCTACCGCTTTTCCCTGCTGTCCCCCTATCCCCAACCCCATCATCTCTGGTGGTGGCATTTTTGCTCAGCTCTCTTTACTGCCTAGGCACAGTTTGTACAGTATTCTGGCTCTTGAGTCTTACACACATATATCCTGCCAGCTCCCATGGTCCTGGGGGACTTCTTATGCATTGCAAATGCCTTCCCTGTTGACTCATATGTTCTAAGCCCCTTGTCTTAAAATCTGTGCATGTAAACAGCTCCTAATTGTATTAGTGGGCAGAGTTTGGCTTGCTTGGCTTATGGTGTTTGGGGTTATAGCTCTTCAGACCCTGATTTAAGTGTCCCCTTTTCTTTGCTAGTATACTGGCACTACCTCCCCCTACCTACTGCTAATCGGCCCCTGATTTAACATGGTACTTAACATCTTGCTTAACCTGTTACATTCTGTAATTCCATGTGGTATTCTCACAGACCTTTATTTTACATTGTACTTTGTGGTGCTTTGGATTTTTTTGCCCTTATGTGCTAGAATCCACAGTACTTGGTATCTTTTGTAGCCATTTCCCCATATTTTTCATTTCTTGATTCTGGTTTTTTCCTCCCTGATCTCTCTTCTTACTATTGTACATGCTTTTTTTCTCTGGGATTCATCATTCTTTGGGATTCTTGTTGACTTGAGAAAGATGCGAATAATGCTAACCCAGAAAGTAGGTTCTGATTCTTTCATTCTGTGACCTCCAGGCTTATGACATGGCCACCGATGTAGCTGAGCCTGTGGTCCCTGACTGCAGAGGAGACGTGAGGAGCGGTGCCAGGTCAGATGCTGACTACCCTCTTCGGGTTCTCTACTGCGGAGGCAAGTGCTGAAGGAGCAGTTGTCCATGATTCTTACAATGTGCTGTTTGTGAGGGCAGCCTAGCAGAAAGAATGAGAGATCAGAGATTTTTCTCTCGGTCAGCTTTTATTGTGAAGCTAGGCCTCGGTCAGCTTGACCTTTCTGAAATAGCTTGTGTTGTGTATTTTATCTGAAGCATTTGCGGTGAAACGTAGGGGTCTTCCCTCTGAGAGCTGGAGGTACTAACAGCTTTTTGTGTGTAAAAGTGGGAGTGGTGCTCAGACTGTGAATTTTTGAGCAGATATCTCTTCTTGTAGAAAGCCAGTAAAGCCTTTAACACAGAAAAGGCCTCTGAGCATTAGTATGACAATAAGAAATAAAGTTAGAATTCATAAAACTAATTGTTGCACTGTGTTTAGAATTATTCTTTACTCATTAAATTTGTAGTTATGCGGATGAAATTTAAAGGGAAGTAAATAGTCTTGAGAGGTATGTTTTTTAGATAGGTGTGTTATTTTGCTTTGGGTTTGAATACAGTTGCAGGGGATTAGGAAATAATCTCTGTTGTGCGTGAAGGTCTGCACGATTGGTTTGGGTTTACTGGGGGACCAAACCCCTCTTCTGGACATTGGCACCTCTTGGAAAAAGAGAACCTAACCAAAACACGTGGTAATTTATTAGGAATGTAGTTTGCCTCAGGTAGAACTAGTATTTCTTCCTGTAACTTTTCCCAAAGCTGTAGGCATCTCCTTCCCTTCCTTCATTGACTGACTGCTCTTGCTGTGATAGCTTTATCCCAACGCAGAGTGTGCAAGCAAATTACTAATGAGAGAAAAATTAAAATGGGGACTGGTTTCAACAAAGTAATTTTTTTTGAGTCAATGTGTAGTTATAACCAGAAGTTATGACATAAGAAGTCATCTCTAAAATACATTTTTAATTTAACACTAAGGCTGTAAGTGGATACCTTCTTTTTGTAATCTGTTCTTTTTCTGCCTCCCCCCCTCCCCTTCTTTCTCCAGTCTGTTCGTTGCCAACAGAGGTGAGTTAATTTTTTTGTTGTCCGAGTTTCTTCTTTCTGTCTTACCATTCCTGACTATGGTTATTCTCTTTGCTCTTTTCTGACTTTTCTTAATTGTGGAAGTTCTGTGCTTCAGCCACTGTCATCTTTAGGATGACATGAGGTTTCTTAGGCTCTAATATAGTATTTGTATTCGCTTTAAGGAGAAATGGCTGAGCTGAATTATAAATATATTTTGGTGTGTTTGTTTGTGCTGTATTTTGTAGTTGTAGCTCACAACATTCATGTCACCTTTCCTCTCTAGTACTGCGAATATATGCCTGATGTGACTAAATGCAGACAATGGTTAGAAAAGAATTTTCCTGATGAGTTTGCAAAACTCACAGTAGGTAAGAATCTTTTCTATTTTCTAACTGATATGTGCCCTTAGACATATTCAGAAATCTTTGAGCTTCTCCAGTTCTCATCTATTGCCTTTTCCTGCTGCATCAAGTGTGAAAGTTAATAATTTTCTTAGGAGTTTGTCATGTGTCTGGATTCTGTGAAAATACATTTGATAATGTCAGAAAACGCTGAATAAACGATATGTGGTTTCAGTAATAATGTTTGAGCAATCGTAAGGTTACTACTGTAACCCACCATCCATGCACTTGTTTCCCTTATTAGATTTTATGTCTGTACAGTGTTCTGTGGATGGCTGGAGGAAAGGTTGCTAATAATGGGAAACTTGTTGATTGGCATTTGGAATTAACACTATCATTAATTTTTGTCTGTGGAAATTATGTGAAGAAACTGTATTGAAATTACAACTGTATCTTTGAGCTAAAGCTCTTCTGAAGTCTAATTTGCCCAAGTACTGCAATGAAGATGTAACACATGTCAGTCAAGGGGCTCCTGCACTTCAGCAAAGAGTTAACGGATTTAGCAAAATATCACTGTACCTTATTTCCTGTTCCTGTAAGGCCACTAATGTTATCCGACCACTAAATTTTGTTGTCTTTTTTTTCTCCCCACTCCTTTCTGATGCATTTAAGAAAATTCACCTAAACAGGAACCTGGGGTTGGAGAAGGCCAAGGAAATGCGGGCGAAGAAGAAGAGAAGAAGAAGCAAAAGAGAGGCAAGGTCTAAATAGTTGTTTGCGGTACTCGTTCATAAGCAGTTTGGAGCATCCTTTTCTCACTTGCTGGTCTAGACTATGGCACAGATTCCTTGCATTTTAGTTGTTAGCTACACTTTGACTCTGCACAAAAGATACCAAATGCCTGTCTTCCAGCAGAGTTATTGCAATGATACATGCTGATGGAAGGATTGGATAGTAGTAGTAGCAAGGGGGTGGTGATCTGCATCGTGTGTCTCATTGTTCCTGTCAGATTTTAAGCCACATGTCACTGCAGATGTTTCATTTTTGTGTCTTGGCAACTAGTTATGTTTACCTTGTCAGTAGACTATGCATAGTGATAAGAGTAACTTACGTTCTGTAGCTTAGATGCTTTTCCCAGAGACTTCAGGACATTTTCTTTCAACATTCATTTATTGTGTGGGGTGGTGCGGTTAATTTTTAGTCAGGTTTTTGGTTCTAAAATAACAGCGTTTAAAATATTTAGGGATTTTCTCATGGAATCTAAAGTTTCATGGAAACTTACGGTGTGGTCTTAAGTATAAGATTGACCGTAAAAAAGAAGATGAGGAAATGCAGGCAAAAGCTTACTAAGACACTGCAGAAATTTACTGAAGAAATTTTAAGACAGAAATTTACTGTCTTAGATTATAGTATATCAATTTATTGCAATGTAGAATTGAAGGCACTGCCTGTTAGAAAAAGGAGTAATCACAAGGGGTGAGTTTGCTTGTCATAAATTCTTTAGGTTTTCATGCTGAGAAAGCTTGAGAACATGAAACTGGTTACCCTGGAGTAACTTGATGACTGTATACAAAGTTAACCAAGATCTTAATCTGACTTGAAGAATCCTAATGAGTGGAATGTACCTTTTGCATGCTTTACTCGGACCCATAAACGCCCGATATGTGAAGTGTTCCCTCAGGTTGGCCTAGAAACAGACAGTAAGAAAGATGTTAAATCACATGGAAGTTTGGCAGTCAGTGAATGTAGCTGGCTTCTGTTTCAGGGGCGTGGTGTCTTCTGCTGGCTCAAATATAGGTATATGGTTCATGCTGGGGTCACCCACTGATATCTAGAGCTTAATCTGCCGTTTACCAGCAGCAGCCATAGTAGGCACGTCATCATGACCTCAGTAAATGGCCATGAGTAACTTGCTTTACCTCAGACACAAACCCTGAGGACATTAAACTCATGAGAAATGTTAAAGTAACAGTTTGTTCCTAGGATTATAACCAAAGAAAAATTCCTGAAAGAGGGATTAAATGTAGACCAAATGCAGCAATTAGTAAAGTGTGAGGAAAACCCTTTTTTTTTTTTTTTGGTAATTGCATGCTGTACTTTAATGCACAATTGACACGAGTATATTGTAATTTATATTGTTATTTATTGTAATATTGAGCTTTGATGATATAGGACCTTTCTTAAATAATTAAAAAACCAATATGAGCCACTTCATAGACATTACATTTGCACATTTAATATGCAAAATATATTTTTGTTTACCAACAATGATGGTGAGATAACAGTCTCTTTGTTTATAAGGATGAAATCTGATCTTGTATACTTTTTTCCATTAAGTGTGTTGTCAGTTAATTATGTAACCTTGTACTCTGTTTTAAAGGTGGGAGAGGTCAGATAAAACAGAAAAAGAAGACTGTACCACAGAAAGTTACAATAGCTAAAATTCCTAGAGCAAAGAAAAAATATGTCACAAGAGTGTGTGGCCTTGCAACGTTTGGTGAGTTGACTTTTGTTATGTGTTTTTTGTTTGTTTTAGATGTTCTCACCTTTGACTTCATGATGTTTCTTCTGATTGTATTATTCCAATTGTGGTCCGCTTCCATCTGTGCGAGGTGAAAGTCCCAAGGTGCTTTTAGCAGTACCAAAGCATGTACAAAGCAGGTACACTGGCTTTCCTCAGTGATAAATTAATAAAGTCCTTATTTCCATGATGTTTGCAAATAAATAGGTTATTCTGAAATGGGGCTTCCCTTAGCAGTCCACTTGTTAGACTTCAGAGTAGTCTATGGCTTTAATTATAAAGCTGTGTATTTTCAAAAAGTTTTTTATGTCCATTATACCTGTAAACATGTTAATGACAATTAATTTTACATATTCTTGAGAGTGATTAAGTAAGGTTTTAACTGCCTTTCTAGTAAGGCAGTCAAATCATTACCAAAGGTCACTAACAATGCTGTCCTACATAGCTTTGGTTCAGCTGCAAACAACCACTTGGTGCTTATAACAACATCTTGCTTCACACATTGATCACGAATTCTGTTGAAAAGGTAAGTTTTGACCTTGGTTGTATTAACAAGATCTGGTACATATTTCCTGCATGAGGGTATTGTCAGTCTTGAGGGATTAGTAATAAACGCTTGAGCTGAAGCGGATACAGATCTTTGTGCTGGACACCAGTCTCAAAAATTCTTGGGAGTGAATTCTGAAAGGACCACGCTGAAGCAGTTCTATGGAAAAATTTGTTCAGTAACTATGGAATCTACTCAGAATTGGAGGGGCTTTTTAATCAGTTCTGCGTGTGCTTTTCTGGTGAAAGCGTGTAGCACAGACCTGCGTAAACAGGATGCGTAGAGAACATTCAATTATTCTGCCTTGAAGTGTTTGCTAGATTTGTAGAGTTGGTTGTTTTGTCTGTAAACAACAGACTTTTGCTTCCAGTGGAAATTGTAGCGAAGTTTTAACTGTGAACTGCCACTGTTTTTTTTTCAACAGTTAAAACAAGATTTTGGGATTAAACGTGAGAAAATGCTTGTACTTAATCACTGTACTTAAACCGTCCATTTTCCCATCAACAGAAATTGATCTTAAGGAAGCACAAAGGTTTTTTGCTCAGAAATTTTCCTGCGGTGCCTCAGTAACAGGAGAAGACGAAATCATCATTCAGGGGGATTTTACAGATGACATTATCGATGTAATCCAGGAGAAATGGCCTGAGGTAATAACCCCTTTCTGTCAGAACTCTAGAGTTTCCCACAATAGCTTTTCAATGATTCTGAAAAATGGTTTCATCTTTGGCAGCACAGATTGTTGCATGACAATAGAAGACCAACCATTGCATTCCCACCTGTGAATGATGAGGTTAAGGAGTGATTAAACTTGAAGCCAAACATTGCTTCCATTGTCCAAGAAACATTAACTCCCTAAACATGTAGTGCTGTTACTGTGGATACGTTGGTGAGGAAGGCATGTTGGAGGATGTCAAATATCTGTGGCTTCTTTGTGACCATTTTTTAAGGGTGAATGCATACGTATTCTTACATTGCCATCCTATTTCTCAAAATCTCTTAAAATATTGCAAAATTAAAAAATAAACCCAAACAAAAACCAACAATAGAAAACCAAATCAAGCAAACAAATCCCAAAACCACCAAAAGCCAACTGAAAACTAAACCCGCATATGCTCGTGCTTCAGAAGAAGAGATTAGCTAATTTGGGGTTGGACTGAAATGTTGACAGTTGAGAGGTTTGGTTGTGCTGCTGTCATTGCAAGCGCTTTCTTTGACTCTCCCTTTGTTATGGTGTTCTGTTGGCTGTAGTTCTTCCTGCAATAACCCTGTCTGCTGGTCTTTGTTCAGAGCCACAGAGGCTCCGCTTTGTCCTATAGGGGACGTGTCACTCACCTAGAATTTACAGCAGGGAATCTCAGATAGTGCTGCAGACTTCTCCCATCCTTCATTACGTGTGCAGTGCTGAATATCGAGACATTTAAGAAGAAAATATATTTAAAATATATTCTTTTGGCCTTTTTTTTTTTTCCCCCTAGGTGGATGATGATAGCATTGAAGATCTCGGAGAAGTCAAGAAGTGATAGTGAAAGACTACCTTTATTTAATTATATGGTTATAAATGACGTAGCCAAAGTGGGGCTTCTAAATCTGTTTGCTCTGCAGTGAAACTGTGGAGAACCCATATCCTTGGCATTTTCACTGTTCTGTATAGGCTGCTTGGTTTTTTTTGTTGTGATATTTGCCAAAGTTAAATTGGGGTTTTATCATGCTTACGCATGAAGTAGATTTGAATAAAATTACTGTTCCTCACTGACTAAAGTTTCTGTTTTCTTTAGAGCTGCTTTCTTCTAACGTTCTTACAATAAAACAGTAATATAAGTCATTAAAAGCTTATTTTTCATTTTTCTGCTGACCCTGAGTGAGTAAGGCCTGTGGCCAACGTACAGAAACTCGAAGCTCTCCTTCACTTGCATAAATCAGAATGGGACAAACATTCTAAAGGTTTGCTAACAATTAAAGGAAAATGCATCTTGAATTAGTTGGGCAGATGGCTTAGATGATTGTTGCAGGTTGAACTATTTTATTCCATTAAGTGGAAACACCGAGCAACGTGTGTGAAACGTTTAGCCTGTTCTCATCGTTCCAAACGAACTCGTAATCCTGCTGGTCTTGTAGGTGAGGTAATTTTAGTGGTTTGGCGCTTTTAGCATGTGGCTAGTTCAGGAGTGGTAGGTAATTAGCTTTATAGTGACCGTTGTTTATTCCTACAAGCCCTGGGGGCCAGCGCTGCTCCGTGTACCCCTGCATACGGCCCCGGGCATCGATTCGGTGCTTTGGGTTTCACTGCTCCATTTAATAACACTAAATGCTCCCTGGTGGCAGAGGCCCTGGCTTTGTAAAACCTCCATGAGGTCAAACCCAAGGGGGTGACGCATTTTACACCCTGTCCTCTAGTGGTAAAGTTCTGTTTTTCTGTGATTGTCGTTCAGAAGCTGATGGCTTTTGTTGAGAATGGGCTATTTAATGGGATAACTGTATATTGCTGTACTTGTTCCATTTAAAAGCTGAGCAGAGCAGTTACTGCCATCCTGTAACATCCGGTCGGGTTCTTCACTTGTTTCCTATTAACAACGTTATTAATTCGCACCTTTTCCCAGGCAACTCCAGCCCCGCCGGCGGAGCGCGGCCTCAGGCGGGCGCGGGTCTCGAACCCTGATCCCCGCCGCTGCATAGGGGGCGGAGCTTCTGCCCAACCGCCGCCAGAGGTGGCCACTCAACGGCTGGCGGGGGCGGGGCGCCGCCATGACGTCAGGGCGAGGACGCCGGTGGGTTGGGCGAGTGGCGCGGAGCAACAGGCAGGGCAGGGAGGGCCCCTGAGGCGGCGGGGTTTGGGGAGGGAAGCCCCCTGAAGGGTGGGTTGCTGCCCCAAGGGGAGGGGAAGTCCCCTGAGGCGGGGGTGGCGGGAGGCTAAGGTGAGGAACTAGGCCCCTGAGGCGGGGGTAGGCTCCTGCGGCGAGGGTGGCGGCCTCGACGTGAGTGAGGGCACCGGGCATCAGGGGGTTGCTCGCCCGAACCGGTGGTACCTCAGGGCCCTCCTGGGGCCTCGGCGGCTGTGGGAGGCCCTAAGGCTGCGCCCCCACTTCAACGGCTGGCGTTTGTTGTTCCCGCAGGGTTGCCAGCTCAGCAGCAGTCTCGGCAGGTAGCCATGTGGTGCTTAAATCAGAGGCAGCCTCCATGTGGAAGGTTACAGCCGTAAATATTTACCAGTGTCCACTAATGCCTGGTAGCCCTCTGGTCCCCGATCCCCCATGAATTCATCAGTGCCGTGTTCTGCTTCACCACAGGTAAAAAATGAAAGTGCAGCTGACAACCGGGGTGCTCTGGTTTTGCCATGAAAGTACTCGTAGTGCTGACAGTTTCAGTCAGGGATCGCAGGTGCTACCACAAGCCTGAGGAACGTTTTGGAATTGTCTCTGTTTATAATCTAAAAATATTTTAAACTGAAATTAAAACCTTGACTTTATTATTGGAGAACTTGTCGCTTTTTCTTTATCTTGAAATGCGTTCCATGTGTTCCCTTTCCTAGAAGTTTAGCCTAAGCCTTGAGAACAGCACCATTCAGAAACAGAGGGAAGAACTCCAGCTTCTAATTGCGGAACTGAAAGATCGTGATAAGGAGCTCAATGACATGGTTGCAGTGCATCAGAGAGAGCTTCTAGCCTGGGAAGATGATCGGCAAAAAAGACTGACTTTAGCAGAACGATGCAACTTATTAGACAGTAAGCCTTGTGTGTGTAAAGAATAAGGCCCTGGTCTTTCAAGTACGTTCAGGAGCTTAAACCCTTCGATAACAGTTTTGCATCATATGAGGAAAAATTTCCTACCCTTAAATTTGATTGTTGTTTTTCTGAGATGAAAACTTCTACGATGGCACTAAAGTGATGTGATCGTGAAGGGGATATGATAATCACATAGCTCTTTCTCATTTGAGTATGTGAATTGCTTCTGTGGACTCTTTAAAAAATATATATAAATGTGGGGAAAGAGAACAATTTACAAACCTGCTGGTGTACTGCAGAGCCCTGCACCCTGACGTTCTGCTGCACAGCTCTGACATCATCCACAAGCCATACAGCTCATCACCTGGCAGCTCTGAAGGGGCTTGCTTGACAGCTGTAGTATGGAGGTGCCACAGAGTTCGTATTCCATCTGATCTGGGTGGCTAAGGAGCACTGCTTCAGAGTATTTCCATTTCTGAATCACATGATTTTGAAACGATGGATTAAATTATTTCTGAGATTTTAAAAAATTGCATGACAGTATATGAGCTGTTTTCTCACAGGTACCTTTGTCTCTCTCCTTTTCAGATGAGCTGAACAAGAGAAACGACATTATAAAATCACTCACCCAAAGGTTAAAGTTCTTCGAATCTCAGCAGAATGACAGTAGGGCAACATTTGAATATACACAACAGAAGTTTAAAGAGCTGTCTCAAAAAGTAACTGATGCAACTGTTCACTGTCACGCTCTGGAGGTAGGAGTTGAGCGATGGGCTGATTTTGCAGTCCATGCAGGTACAGAATGCCCGTGGCATTTGTGAGTCTCCCTAGTAAACAAATATTTTGCATTAAGGCTTTTCGGTTGCATTTATCTTTTAGTACAGTAATGTTAGATTAAGGTATAGGCCTGGTTTATTGGGGGGAGAGGGGGACCAGGGAAAAAGGGCAAAAAACCATTCCTAAATTAGGATTTGGAGTTTGCTGTTTGTTTGCTTAGGTCTGGAGAACACTGCTTAGAACCAGCTTACTTCCAAAAATGTCAGGCACTGAGATGCCAAAAGGCAGTGCTGCCCCCAGTACTGGCACTTGGTTCAGAAGTTTCAGAAAGTTTTATTTACAGTTTGAATTGTTATGATGAATTATAATGGCCTGAAAACAGTTTAAGGGTATGAAAATAATTGCTATTGAAGAGTTCTAGATTTTTTTAAAAGTGATTTGGCAATAATATGTTTATTGGGGTAATTTTTCTTCCTGTATGCAATACAGTAAAGCAGTATTCTGTGTTTTCAGCTGTCTAATTGGCTTGACTTAAAATATGGAGGACACTAAGACCCTTGAATGGAAGCAAGTTTAGAAAAAATTTTTACTCCAGTTCTCTTTTCTCCAGATCCTCACAGCTTGCTCAGAATCCCAGAGTGCCTTTCATGATGTTTAAATAAAGTTGTGCAAACATTTACTGGAAAAACAGTAACTTTGAATCACTGAAGTAGGAGCTGACACTCTTTATTTCTGCTCACTAGGAGAAAAATCGAAGTCTCCACTGCTCAGTTTTGGAACTGTCTGCTAGAACAGGCCAGCTGCAAGCGAGGGAGCAGGAGCTTCTTACCACGCTTAAGCTGAAGGTAACATCTGTCGTCTCATCAGCAGTAGACGTGGTCAAACTGCAGCGCAGTTACTGGTGATTGCACTGCAGTGATGTAGTCACTGTTGATCTCACTGATGTTGAATTCTTAGGCTTGTTGGAGAAAAGTGGTCAGCAAACAATAAACTGGTTTGTTTTCATAAACAAGCTTGTTTCCTGGCTTTGATATTTTTTTTTTGTTTTTTTCCTCAAGCTCAGAAGAAAATCCATCAAGTATCTTTAACTGTTGCACTCAGATGTACTAGTGTTTTGTCAAAATCCGTACAAGAAGACAAAACAATAATCAAGAGTGTGTTGTGCTTCATATTTCAGGATGAGCTTATGCTTGAAACAACCGATCACATTACTGAGATTACATCTAAATTCAGAAAGCTGGAAAGCGCACTGCGTGCGGCCAGGACGGAGGAATTAAGTCTCAGTGAAGAAAAGCAGGACCTCAAACTGAGACTGAAAGAACTAATACTTGAAACAAATAAGTTGAAAGGTAAATATTTGTACTGGGCATCTAATTCAGTGCAGACCAGCAGGATTCCTTTTCATTCTGGGAAATAATCTGCGTTTTGTTTTAAAGTTGACCTGTCTGAAAAGATAAAGGAAAATAGTAAGCAGCAGGAAGAAATCATTCAACTCAGACAAGAAAACGGCTGCTTGAGGAATGAGCTTGCACTGCTTGGTAAGTGTGGGCAGTTGGCTTCTTATATCTGAGCTTTCAGCTCTGCAGAGACTTCTAGACAGCAACAGTTCACTAATACCTGTAGAAGGAGGCAGCTTCTCATCTGCCTTTCATGTAGTTTAGTAAAGGTATATGCCTTTGTGTGTCATTATCCTATGAAAGCAGTAACTGAGGCTTCTGCAGGAGCAGTTTATAAAGTCTTGTAAAAGTTCACCAATATGCTTATGCGTGGAGGAATGCTCAGAGGATTCTCTCTTGAAAATGTTGAGACTTTTGTGTCTCCTGTGGTATTAATACAATAAATGGGGGTGCCATTCTCCCTTCTGACATGGGTTGCGTAGAAAATGGTGACCTACTGAAGAGAAACCATGTGCAAAACCTAAAGCTTAAGCCCTGTGAGATTACTAGCCTGTTCATTCTCTCCAGTTTTGTATGGGAGTATGTTTACAAATTTGCTTCTTCTCTTGTTTTTTCTTTAACCAGTGGGTTTGGTTTATGCAGTTTAATATGCAGGACATAGTCAACTCGCAATGTGTTGATAGCTTCAGTTTGGTTTTGGGTAGAGAGAAGTGCTTCTGTACTGCAGTGGATAAGAAAGGCTGATTGTTGCTGCAGCGTTTGTACAGACAGGCAATATACCCTAAAAGATGAGGTGACCAAAGATGTCCTCTTCTGTGAGATTATTTGCTTTCCTATGACTTTTTATCTGCTGTTAGCTTTGCCAAATCTTGATCCCGTATCTCGTTATTTTAAAACCAGTAGTAATGGTCAGTATTTCCCAGCCCTTCCCAGGACAAGGCGTGAATTAGAATTAATGACTTTTTCCTTTCCATGGAAGAATGTTAACAAGAAAAAGTAAAATTAGTCAGTCAGTGAAGCAGAATATCACTGCTAATAAAATGAAGCTAGTTGCTGGTGAAAAGTCCAAGGAATTTACTTGATCTGTTTAGTTGTCATGTGGTTTGTGGGCTGTTTTTATTTGGAGGGGAAACATCCTGTTGATCTTCAGAAAATCCTTTTAGTTAGGTACCTACTTCTACTGCAGCGTATGCTTTAACAAATGTGCTTGCTTGGTGTCTGTTCACTTTAAGTAATTAAAAAATGGTATGTTTGGAAACAGTTGAGAAATCGAAGAGAAAGGATCAACTTCTTCAGTTTGCCAGGTCTAAACAAGCACGGACCGACAGAGAACTATCAAGTTTGCGACAGGTACAACCCTAGTTATGTTTCTGCTAAGAGATAATGAAAATATTTTTCAGTAACATCAGATCTGCATGGAACAGTATATATATTAAAAAAAAAAAGTTAACTATTCTTAATTAAGAAAAAAAAATCAAATTTGCTGTTTCTGCCTTACTGGGATCTGTATAGAATGGGGGTTTTTTGGTTAATATTGTACAAATCCTTGTATTTATGTGTGCCTTTAGCCTTTTTTGTGTAATTGTACTTACTCGGTCCTCCAATGAGTAACCACCACCGTCACAGCAGGGAAGTGGGGACACCCCATTTAGGTAACTGTTCGTTCATATATGAGAGAGGGTGCAAGGCTCCAGAAGTCAGGTGAAAGGCAGTGGGAATGGGACGGGCCCAAGGTGAATTCACGCAGGATAAAGAGCACTGGTGTACTCAAAAGATCTGTTTCTCCAGAGAGACTTAAAACCAGTGTTTTCACTGCACTCATTTGAGGTTCTCAAGGCATGTTCAATTTTATTTATTTCTTTGTTTATTACAAATAATTGGCTAGTGGTTTATCTTTTACATTAGCTTTACAAAAAATCCCATCCAGTGAAAGCCAAATACCATGATCATCACTGCACACTTTGTAATTCTGCATAACTGAACAATGTAATAACAACATGCATTAACTATCAGATAACAATAACGATACAGTATTTGTGGTTCAATGTGGTTCTGTTTCAGGTGATCACTGCAGTCTTCTAATAGAAATACTGTTTATTGCTGTAAAACATTATTTTCCTAAATATGTGCAGAGATGGCCTCTTAGATTGGGAAGGCTTTGACAAGTTTGACTACAAGTACTGGTTTATAAAAATGTTTTGTGCATATTTTTGGAAGAGAGGCAATGTGTTAGGACTTGATGACAATGTTCCTGCACTCCAGACTTTCACTAATGTGCATGACTATCTTTAAACAGATCTACATAAAACAGCAGCGTGACTTGCAATTTCTCCATGTCAATTTGGAGAGCTCTCAGGAATTAAGGCAAAAGCATGAAAAGACATCACATGAAAGGAGGTAATTTTTGTTTGTTTGTTTGGTTGGTTTTAGTAGTTTATTCTCCAAGAGAGGCTACACTGTTCACAACTAACATCCTGAAAGCGATGTGTGCTGTGTCAAAATGGCTTTGCTGGAGTCAACCACAGTCAGTGAAGTTGTCAGATATCTTTTTCTCGCTTGGTCAGGAGATACCCTGAGTATGAGTCACAAAATAAAAGTAAAGCATTGTGTACAGGCCAGACAGTTCACGAATTTTTAAAAAAATGGAATAGGCTGGTGGTAGAGGTGTTAATCTGACCTGCTACTACTTTTGTTTAAAAAACAAAAGTTTATTTTGCTTTCAGATTAGGAAAATGGTGTACTCCCAAGGGGTTCAGGCAGAATCACCACACTATATAAAACATGAAGGAACTTGCAGACTGATCTTGGGAAGTAACCAAATCTGGGCAGAATTCTGTTGGGTCTTGGCAGGACACAGCTGCCTGTTGGTGTATAAACTGTGGCAGAGCCATGGCTAGAGCCTCTGGTTAACCTCTTCAACCATGAGTTGCAGTTATGTATGCTCTTTAAATGCAGTATTTCTGACTGTTTTCTTTGTCGTGCCTTTGTAGCGTAGATGTGGCATTCTCTGGCCCTGAAAGTAACAGCGAGACAGACACAGTTAGGACTGAGGGCACCCACGAGATATGCAAGGAGTATGGAACCGCACAAGTTCCAAAAAGTAGGGTAAAAATGACCTCTGAGATATGTGAAGTAGATAAAAGACTGGTACAGAATGCATCAGACTTAGACGAAACTACCTCACCTTACTTAAACCGGTGTCAAAAAGTTGTGAAAGTCTTGGCTGTCCTTATGGAAGAAGAAGAAAGGCAGGATGTTGCATCAAGCTCTGATGAGCCAGGCAGCGAAGTATTTGGTGAGGCAAACAACACAAGGCCATTGAGAAACAGCAAGATTTCTGAGAATGAATTGGAGATCAGAGACCAAGAAACCTTTGAGACGTCTTTACCTGAATATGAGCATTGGCTTAATGTCAGTTTTTGCGTAGATTTGCCAAGTACTTTGGTCCAGAACACCGTCACATCTGACAAAACTGATAATGAAAATAAAACCTGGGAAGAGAGAACTGGAATTCTGTTTTGCCAAAAAAGCAGAGAGGCTCCTGCTGCAATTCACAAGTCCGAAGCTGATTCTTGTAGTAGTAACAACTTCATCATAAAAAAAGACGCCTCGTGGGAGCCAGTATCAGATGCAGAATGGTTGAAGATTTTCAAACCCGCGAAAGGAGATGGGAGTGTATGGGATGGAATAGATTGCAGCTGTCTCAAGACTGCACAAGAGACAAAATGTGCCAGCTCAAAAAGGTTATGTGCTTGTTACACATAAGACGTAGATAGGTACAAACGAGTTATGTAGACACTTGAGTATACAAGCTTTCAATAATTCATATTATCTTACATGATGTGTAAAGTAACCGCTGTTTTAAAATTAGCCTACCAACTTGAAGAGTAGTACATTTAAATAAGTTAAAATAGCTCTAAGGTATCATGTTTCTATTTTTATTCTTTCTTTCTTTTTTTTTTTTTTTACATCTCTTATCCCCAAGAGCTGTGTGGGCAGGAGAAGCTGCAATACTACACATCTTGCCAAATAAACTAATTGAGAAAAATGCAGATTTAAAGAATCCTATGATTTTTTTTTATTTTTTTTTTTTTAATTCCAGATGTTGCTTATAAATCTGGAGGGTAAAAGATGTTTTGGCCAGAGCTGGGCTTCTACAGTGATGTTTCTGTAAGGCAAGAAACAAACCTAGAATTTGTGTGGTGCTTTAGTGGCTGTGTTGTTTCTGTTGAGAAATCACACAGTGGCTGGGCAAGAATGTAGGACACGGCTCTTCCGCACAGGCTGCTTCCCTCACTCAGGGCAAGAAAATGAGATGGCAAGATTTAAAGGACAGCAATCTGTCCACTCTCCAGTGTGTCTTCCTTCGTGGGACTCTATCCCTGTGTTTGTGTTGGGGGAGGAAAAAGGAGATGAGCAGAATGAGGTTTCTAAGGCTGAGAAGTGTCGGAAAAAAATATGCAGGTGTCTCAGTGGTACTGGGAGGTACCTGAGATACAAATGCTGCTTTGCATTTATAGAAGTGGTTTTATGCCTGCACGAGTAAGGGCATTCAGAGCTGTGGATTTGTTGGATTTCTGTGGATTTGTTGTGTTGCTTCCTCTATTTCCTTTCCAAAAAAATGACTGACTTATCAGCTCTATTTTAGAAGGATTTCTGAAGTTTTACAGACATTTCATAGCTGCCTTTTAGACAGAGAAGAGAAGGGGGAGTAGCTCTTTAGCTGGTGGTTTGACAAGTACAGTTAAATGAACAGCTGTTTAAACCTGCTAAGAATTTTAGCCAGCAGGTCTGCCCAATGCCCAGACAAATTGAGGTTATGGAATGGAAATATCAGATCTATGGATGCTTTCATTCTGTGTTGCTTTTAAAACAAAAATATTATAGAAAATGTTGCTGCAGTGGGACAGACCTGCTCAGAAACAAGGTGAATGGATAGCCATTGAAAAAGAACGCTGTCCCAGCACATTCCCACCCAGCTTAGCTGAGCTTCACGCTGTGTATGGACTCTAGTTTCCACTGTTCATAAATCATTAAAAAGGCTCAATTCCCTTTAGCATCTACCTTGAACTTTGTTATCTACTCCTCCAGCAGCACAAATGACACACTGCCATCCCTCCAAATTTCTTTCGAGGCTGAATAATGAAAACTGGTTTAACATTTTTGTTTTGTCCTTAAGGGAATTTTAGGGGGGGAAGGAGCAAATTCAACCCGGAAAATGCAGATAGAGCAGATACCCCTCGGTACAGGAGGTCTGCTCTACCCATTTGGGATTTGCTGCTGAGCTATAGGGTTTTCTTGATGCCTGCATTTGGTGCTAGGAGCCCTGCTAATTGGGGATGATTGACTCAGTGCAAATCCCAGATTGTCTGCACTCCAGCCTCTGCTGGCTCCGATTTGCCACCGAATAAATTCTGGCCCCATAAATGGGAGAAAGGCTGTAGTATCACAGTCCTCAGTGTGGGCATTAATGGCAGAGACCGAACACAACATTCCTTCTGGGACTTGAATCTGGATCCTCCAGTTTTCCATTGCTGGCTCTGTAGTGCTGATGATGTATTTTGTGTGCAGGGAAGGGTGCTGGCACCTCCCTGTCAGCCCAGCAAATATTTTTGACATGAGTTCTTGAATTCAGGAACAGCCAACAAGAAGGCTATTAACGCAGTCAAATACCTCATCCAACTGCAAGAGTGATTGTGAAATACTGTAGTGCAGGAGTCATTTCTGTGTGCTCTCATTTAGTGACTTCATTTGTGTTGGACCAACGTTTGCTGCCTTTGGATTTTTAGCTCAGTTCTGGTTGTAAAGATGGAGAGCCAGCAGTTAATTGCTCATTGTGCTGCTGCTGGACTAAGCCGCCATTCCTTCAGCCTCAAAATCAAACACTTTGGTGTGTCCACCCCCAACCTGTGTGTTCTTCCAAACTGGCTGTGCTCATTGCACCTCCTCACATCCCCCTTTTCGAGGAGGCTACAGCCTGTTCCCTCACATCTCCCCAGGGCCTTTCCATGTCAGAAGCTCACAAATGCGGGCTTTTCTCTCTTAAAAAAAATAAAAAAGCCTGTTGTACCCCAGGGTTTTCCAAGAGAAGTGAAATGAGAGGGAGAAACTTTGGAGCTGGCATCTCTCACAAGGGCTTTTTCTTAGACTGAATGTCACTCAAAAATAGACCTTTTGGTAACAGTCTTGCCATGTAGGGAAAGAGTTGTATCTAAAGAATATTTAGTGAAATGTACATTTGAAGATAGTATTTTCTTTAAAATATATGGGTTATTTGATTATTTACCCAATTCAGGCAGTGCTGGCACCGGGCTTCTATTGGGTTCCAAAATGTGATGAATACAGAAATGTATTCTGTGATGAATACAGAAATGTTTTATTTTGGGGAGATGGTTACTACTTTATTTACTTTTTAAAAGAAATGCATGGAAGTGGAAATTGACAGTTGAAAATGAACACTGTGTAGCTTGAAACTGCCTGCAGAAACCAGGGCGCGCCTTTGTAGGAGCCGCAGAGATCACAGAGGGCTTAGGTAGGGTGCTGCTGGGTTCCTCTACCACTCCAGTAGGTGATCAGGATAATTTCAAATGTGCTACAGCTTTTATTATTCCTAGTCTTAATTTGTGATTAGTTGGTGCTGGAGCTGAGGGAGGGGTTTGGTACATTTGGGTAGAATTGTGATTGAAGGGCTTGAAATTGAGAACTGTTTCTCTCTAGGGTAGGCTGTAATAAAGTTACCTTTTACTGTTGGAAAGGTGAAAAGTTTCAATCGTTTGACATGGATATTAAGGGCTAAAGACCTTTAGTAGCAGGACAAGCATTGAGATAGCTCCGAGTCAGTCGTTACTGTGTCATTTAAATTGCTTTTCAGATATTCCTAAATACGCTCAGATGTACCCAGTGATAAATTGGTTTTGTTTCCCTTTAAAACCCCCTGGGGAAGGTGTACGCCAATAGATTGTAGGCTTCAACGCCACATTGAAATGAGAGTCAGCTGAGTTTTGGGTTTAATCACAGTTTGCTCAAACAGCACTTTAGTGTTTGCTGCTGTATTTAAAAATAAATAAAATAAAGCCTCTTTGGGGAATCTCTCCTGTGATCTCTGAAGTGAGATGATGACTGTAAAAGACTGTGAAATTCCCTTGAAAAGTACACCTGCAAATATTAGATTGACTAATGTTTGATTTAAAAAAACAAAACAAAACAAAACAGAGTAGAGTATTAGAGAAGAAAGAGTACCAGAGCATTGGGAGGAACTAGATATTGCCTTTTGTGTGCTCTTTACAAGGTTAAGTAGATACTGAAGCACATGGTTACGTGGCTGTTCTTGAAACTGGTTGAATGTCAAGCTGTTGTCCTCAGAAGTTGAAGCTGATCTAATGAAGCTGTTAAACATGGGAGCTGCTCTGAGGAACAGAGCAATCTCACATGCTTGATGGTTTTCTTGGCTTGGGGCCCATAATTATTTATGTTGTCCCATGATTTTACTTTGAAAGTTTAAAAAGAATGGTGGCGCTGTTTCTGGCAATGTCTTATTTTTTTTCAATAGTGAAGAAAATGTGGATCTGAATAATTTTCATGTGGACTCTCCCTGTCTAACGTCCACCCAGAGAGGAGACAGACCTCTAAGATGTGAGAAATTCTCTGATGAAGACTTCCCTCTGGAGATCAATGACCTTTCAGTGACTAAGCCAACAAATAGATGCTGCAGTGCTGCCGTGGACCAAGTCAGTATTTTATTGCAGAACGTATTTCATTAATTTTTAAGGGGAATTGTGTATGATGGTAGGAAAGCAAATGTCTGCCTGCATGGAAGAAATAGCCACTTGAATGGTGAGACAGCAAGCTTATAGCAAAGGTGGTAATTTCTTTTTTTCAAAATAATTCCTTCTTGCCTCAATATGTCTGAGAGCATAAATAAGTTAAAAACAGTGAAAGACATTAGGGTAATGGATGCTGGCTGGTATATGTTAATTCCAGGAAAGCAAAATATCTGACTATCCTTAAACACAGTTATTAGAAGCTTTTGAACACTGTTTCTTTCTTGTTCTGCTTGTGTTTTTTTTCTCTTTGTCATGCCTTTTTTCATTCTCCCTTTTATCACTGAAGTACTGCTGTTGTGTGTGTGATGTACATGTGCACATGAAGACCTGTTAAAAGCTGACACTAGGAGAGGCCTCTGTATTTAGTAGAAATACCAGCATTTCGACAGAGTCTGGACCAGTGTTATGTAGCGCTATTTCGAACTGAGACATTTCAAAATGAAAGTGGAGATTCTCGGGATGTTATAATCCTTTGACATATTTCAAAAAGATAATTTTGTAACTTTGACTCACTTTCTGTCTCCTCCAGGGCACCGCTTCCCCTGTAAGTAAGCTGCAGCACGCGTTGGCCGAGTCTCGACAGATGGTTGCTGATCTGGAGCTTAGCACTCTCCTCCACACAAGCCCCCGCTGCAGTCCGAGCAGCAGCAGCATTAATATGGTATGTATTACTCCCCTAGGACTAGGTTTAGGTGACCAGGAAGAGTGATTGGTGACATTTCTTTCCTTTACGCTTGACTCGTGCCATGACATTATAAATATCCTCCTCACGCTTTGGCAAAGAGAAAACTCCTGCATACCTTAGCGTGAAGGACTTGAAATTTTTTTATGAGATCCTTTATGGCTCCTCAAGGTCGTGACAGGATTTGACTTTTGTGTGTGTCTAAACAGATGGAAGGAAGAAGTCATTTTGGAGCAAGCTGTGGGAGGTCTAGAGAAAAGCGAGCACAAGTATGACTTAGATTCAGAACTGGTTTATTACACTGAGTATAGTTGTAGAAAGGAGGACATATAGGAGATGGGTGATATATAGAATAGTTTTGTATGTGAATTTAAACCACACTCTCAGCCTAAATAATTTATAGGTTTTGTGGGTTAATAGTTTTAGTTTCTTCATTAAAAAGGGTCAAAGAACATAATGGTTAAAGAAAATAATCTGTACGTAGTTGTCATGGCAATTTATTTTGAGAGCATGAACACTGATAAGGAGTTTCTGCCCTGACTGTGTGGGCAATAGGAGTCATGGGAGAAGGGTCACTTGTTTGTTTTCATAAATATTCTTAAGAGTTTCTACCTTGTTTGACAAGGAGATTATACCACTTGTCACTAGGAATGAGTAAACTTGTGCTGATATGTATCACAAAGGGAGAATTTAGACTTTTGGTGTTAAAGCAGACTCCTAATGAGACTGCATGTGAAAACTCAGCTTTCTCCTGAAAGGTATTACCTCTCTAAAAAGTATTACGTTCCTTATATCCTTAGATGAACTTGACCAGTACAATGGTACTGTAAATAACAGACAAAGCAATTTTGATAACATTCACAGCCATGAAACCTTAGCTGTGCTGAGACTGACTGACCGAGGATAAAGGTTGTGTGCCAGCATTTGCATAAACTGAAAGGATATTTTGTTCAGAAATTCATCCGCGGGATTTCATTCAGCGCAAAAGACAGCAGCAGTGTAGTCTTTTGCAAAGACTGGCTTGTAGGAGGGATTCCTGAAAAGCTCTCTACAAAACAGTGGCTGCTTGTGGCTCCTGCCCAGCTCCATCAGCTGTCTGGCTCCTGCTTACTGGTTGGCACGTCAACGGCTGGGCTAAACCGGCTGTCCTTTAGTCGCGGGCATGACTCTGCTTTATAACCTGAGACTGCGTTTTTGAGCTTGGAAACCGGCTTCTCATTCGGAGCGGTTGCTTTAGTGGGTAGAAAATAAAGCAGGCTCCTGTTTACTGGAGGGAGGGGGAGCTTCTGAACCACATCTGTAGAACTTTGATCTGCTTTCAGAGCGGTTATGGGCAAAAACTTGTCAGGCATGTTTTAGTTAATCTGCGCAGGCCAAATGATCTGTGCTTAAAACCGGGTTTACCTGGGGCTGTTTTAAATTGTGCTTTAAAACACAACGCATCATCAAATATAACCCTTAGAATTGAATCAATATTTGTACCTGTTGGATTCCGTGCCCTGCTTGGGGGAGGGAGGAGAAGAAGGAATTAAAAAGCGTATCTTTGCTGCTCACCAGTTTGAACCTGGCAGCTCTGTGATTTTTATTACTCGAGTTCTTTGATTTCCATGTAGTGTTTTTGCGTTACAATGTAGGCAGCAGAACTTGCAGAAGCTCTTCACAGAACCCAGTTATCTGCTGCAGAAGAAAGAAGTGCTAAGCTTACCTTCTCTTCTCTGTGATGTTTCGTGAGTACGAAGGTGTTTTCAACTTCAGGTTTTGTTGTTTTTTGGTGTGGTTTGGGGGTTTTTTGTTGTTTCCCTCTTCATAAGTGCACCTGCATTATTATACAAGTTACAGACCTCTGAGATGAGTCTGGCTCGAGATCCTAAGTGCACTGCTCAGAACACATTTCCAATACACCTCTTGTGAGCGCTCTAACAACGGACAGATATTAAGGCAGCAAGTAATTGCTTTAGTCAAGTAATTAAACTTTTTCCAGGCATGTTCCTCGTGCTCTGGGCAGTCAGATCTCACAGCTCCATTCCCGAGTACCTGCACATTGCTCATTGTGGTTAAAATCCTTCTGCGTGTTACAGATAACAGAATCAAGGATATGAACATTGTTGAATAAGAGACTGGGAAGTATTTTTCAGTGCTGCAGCCAAGGGCTGTGGTAGAGTATTGTTCCTGGGCTTGGAGCTCTAAAAGTATAATCTATTGAATAAAGCTGTTCCAGAATCTAAAAAAAAAAGCCCAGCCTTGCCCATAGCAGATTGTTTTTTCTTTTGAATTCAGGACATTTTTCATTCTCTGATTATTTGTTCTTCTGACGTGAACTGGACACTACCAATAGGCACCATGTTGTCTGGTTTTGAGGACAAGAGAGTAACCAGATATGGTTAAAATAACGAACAGTACCTGGAACTGAAAAAAAATAATAGCAACAATGGGGGGAAAATTGACAAACAAATAAATCTTCTAATGCTGCCACAACCCAAGTGCGTGTCTGCAGAAGGAAGTTATTACACAGCAAGCTGGAGTGTGAAGCTGTGAGGAATTGGATTTCTCATACGGATCACCGTTGATCCAGCGGGGAACTGATGCTCACTTCTCTCTGGAGGAATTCAAACAACAGTCCCTGGACTGGTTATCCCCTCTGGATTTTAAACTCGCTGTGGCCCTGGGGAGCGGTGGTGGTTTGTAGCCCCCTCGTGTTCTGCTGTTTCTGCATTAGGGATGGAGACACCAAGTCTTCTTTCCAAATAAGTTGGGTCTGCTCCGTGCACGCTAATGGGGCTCCCATGGGAAATGGATGCAGAGAGGCTGGAATGCTGTACCTTACTCTGCTCTAATGTTCCTACGGAGAGAGCTCTTCTTTTCCTAAAAAGAGCCCTAAGGTAAAAGAAGCTGGAAGTTTTATAGATCGAAGCCAGCACTGTGACTTGCATCCTGAAAGTACTGATGTTAAAAAGTTTCAGGAGCAAATCCCCAACATTGCTGAGCACCACGCTGATGCAGCAGAGTGCTGAGCGTGCACTTAACCTACAGAAATAGTTTCATTTGCTTCAAGTGAGGAAGACCTGGTGAAACAAACGTGCCCATGGTTCACTGTAGATCCATGACTGTGCAAGTCATTGCCAGCTGCATCATTTTTATTTTCTTTGTTTATTAAAAGGCACTAAATCACTGTGGTCAGTTCAATCCAAAGCAGGCTTTGCAGATTTGGTAGCAGGTCCCAGAAATAACTAAAGGTTATTGTGCAATTTCATATAGAGAAGTGATTGAATTGCTTTGGGTTGGCTTTGTGTTTGTTTTAAATTGCTTTGAAATCATTTGAGGGCACTGATAAACATCAAGTTAATTTCCTAACGAGCTGACAGTGATTTAGGCATTTTCATCAGGCGGTTGTTTTTCCTTTAGAGGGATTGGGTGGGGGAGAGCTGAAGAGCAAGGGAGGAAAGGGATGAGTAAAAGGATATATTCGGTTTTGGACACGGTAGCATGTGCCACTGCTCGTAAACTGTGACTCAGTGGCTGGCCCAGGGCACAAAGATGACTCCTTTTTGCAAAACAAACCGGACAGATTTTGTTTCCTAACACTGCGGTGGTGTCCCTGAGACTGTTGTCTTCCTGTGCTTTGTTTACCTGTCTCCTCTTTATATTTTTACTCTCTGTTTTCATTCTCTGCAGTGTGAAAATTTATATAGTCAATTGACATCCCTGGGATTGCTTCACACATTTTAGAGGAAATGTTCCTGCCTTTTAATAAAATCCTTTACTCTCTCTGCAGTGGGTGAAGAAGTTTCCAGTATAGAATTAATTGTGAGACCTGAAGATCATCGACCCATCAGCTACAATGGAAAGTTACCTCATATTTTTTGCTCTCCGTGGTTCTGTGAGTGTTTGAAAAACTCTCAAGTGGCAAAAAGATGTGACTGTGCAGGAATATATTTTAGCTTGAAATAAAACATAGAATTATGTCAAGATTAACAAAACTATTTTTATAGCTGAGAGCTCAGGTTAAACGCTGGCTTGGTTTTTAGAATCTTAAGTGTGTAATTGTTATAATTGTTACGACGTAGGAACTATTTTTCTTACTTTTTTTTTATGGTGGCTCAGAAATATTTATAGAGTATGACACAGCCGAGCATTCTTTCTTTTTTTTTTTTCTTTTGTTAGTTTCTTGTTTTTGTTCTGGACTTCTTGCCATGTAGAGAGAGAGGAATAATGTTTATAGGAAGTTCCCAATTAGCGTCCTAACCACGACCCGCTTCCTACATTGTTGAAGCCAGAGGGCTGTCACCCGCGGGGTGGGCAAAACAAAAACCCTTCCCCACCAGGAGCCGCTTACTCTAAGCAAAGCTCCTGAGGAGATCAGGTGTGGGTACGGGCTCTCGGCAACGTACGGCAGCAGCCAAGCCTAATGGGACTGGCTTTTTACCATTTAAACTGGTTTTATCTTGACTATTAGGCAAGACAGATTCCGCTATCACAATTTGAACTTCCTACCTTATTTGGCCTTTTAGTTAAGAAATAAAGATGATCCCTTTGCTGTATCTTTCTTGCCTGTATAAAACACCGTCCAACACATTTAGTCTTTAATTTACGACGGTTCTCTGGGATGTGTGACACCAACTGCCCGAGACACCAGTGGGCCACTGGGTTGCATGCAGTTGGTGGTAGTTTGGACCACCCGGGCCATTCCACGTCTCTGAGCCTTGCACGGGGGGCAGCGAAGGGGTGGGAGTGTGTGGGTCTGTCCACTGCCACCAATTAATTGCAGGGGAGCACAAGACTTGCACCATGGTTTTCCCTTGTTAAGTCTTTCATATAATTTTCCGCTTTCTCTTTAATTACCTAAATGACAGCCTGCTTTCCTTCATCTACTGCTGGCCTCAAAATTAGTTGACCATTTCTGATCATAGCTGCTGTCCTCCAGACTCTTTCCCTCCCTGCCCGCAAGCGTTACCCGCAGACGGAATCTCTGCTGTTCAGGAGGTGAGTTTTTTTTCAAGCCTTTAAAGCCCATTTGATTCCTCCACTTGCGGAGAAACTTTCCTCATCCTCATCTTTTCCAGGCTCCATCCTCCCTCCTGTGGGTATGACAAAAATTCCACCCCACCCCAAAAAAGCCCCCCCATAGCAATACTGTGATGCTCACCCCAAGGCTGTCCACCAGCTCTACCCACTGTTAAACCCCAGAGAAACTGGTGCAGCTTCCCAGCGGGAGTTCTGCTTTCCCCTTTAAATGCGTTTAGCGTTGACAGATGAACGCGCTGAACCCCCTTGTGAACTTCAAAGTGCTCTGCTCCTGCCTTCAACATCAATATGGAAAACAGCTCCAGCCATGAAACTGGGAGCAGAACCCTCAGATTTTGTGTCTGGATTTGTGGAATGGGAAGAAGGGGAATGTTGGGATGAATTTATTCAGGTGCTAAGTGAGTTACAAACCAGCTGTATTATCTGCCACGCTCCGAGGCTGGTATCGAAACTGGGGACACATCAAACTTGGCTGCCGTGTTTCTGGAAGCATTGGGAATACCTTTGCTATTGTATTCCCCTACTGAATTATTCCTAAAGAAAACAAAGCCGCTGTTCAGCCAGGGCCAGGTGGATGCTCTCTCTGTGGCTTGACTCTTCTAAAGCGGGGAGACCGAGACAGTGATGAGGCTCCAGGTCTCTTAAACGTGAGTGTGTTTGCGGGGTCTGTCTGGAGGAGGCTGGAGAAGGGCTCTGTGGTGCTTTGGGAACGGGAGGTAGAGCAGGAACTGGGACAGTGTGGCAGAGCGGAAGGAACAACGGCGTGTTGTCACCTTTCCTGGTGGTGACGCTCCTGGTGCTTACGGGCTGGGGAAGACTCCCGGTGCCCGTTGCGGTGGGGGCCGCCGGCTCGTTCCCCGGGGTTCTGTGGCTGCTCCCACCTGCCCGGGGCCGAGCGCGGCCGCCAGGGGCGCCCTTGTG
>VXBJ01002308.1:879549-933396 GCA_013400055.1 Nycticryphes semicollaris
CACCTGCCCTACCGCTTCCTCCTGCCGCCCCCTCCCCCCGGGACGGTTCCGCGTGGGTACCGGTTCGTCCCACCGCCTCCGGGTCGAGCACCGGGGCCGGGTCCCCGCCGTGCGCTGCCTTTCCGGCAGGCGGCAGAGCCCCGGGCAGGCGGTGTATGTCCCCGTTTTTCCCCGCATCCCCCCGGGCCTTATCAGCAGGTAAACACAGCCGTGAGCAAACGGAAAGTTTTATGGTCTCGTCCGTAGCGGCGACAGCGCGGCCGGGCCCGGGGCCACCGCAAGCAAGAGCCCGGGGCTGCCCCCCGATGCCCACCGCATCGATAACACGCATCTCTGCATCCCTGCCATGACCACCGGTCCCAGTCCCGGTTCCGACCCTGTGTCAGCGAGGGCTACCCCGGCAAACCCAGGTTGTTTGATGTGCCACTCACTCTGGGTCACACGTGGGGTCTCCCCGCGGAGGGTCGGGGATGCCCGGTCCCAGAGGGGGCGTCAGAGTGAAAAGGAAGCCCAAATGTATTTGTACCCTGGGGTGTCAGGCTCGGACGGGGGTGTCCGCAGCCCTTCCTGCAGCCCCCACAGAGTGGGCGATGCTCGGACACCTTGGGGGTTGGCGTGTGGCTCATGGGAAATTAATGACTCCAACAGCACAGGCAGGGATGGACAGAGGGATGGGCTCACCCGCTCCCCCAGCAAAAATAATAGTGTCCTCCTGGCACGCGTCCTCTGGCCGCTCTGATTTCACAGGGTACAAATTCACGGCAGATGTTTTTCCCCTTTGCTCCATTGCTTTGCTGGTCCTTCCCCTCCAGCTGGGCTGGTTTGGCCCCGGAGAGTGCCAGCGAAGGCAGGTGACAGTTTCGGGCCTTGTGGGGTCACGGTGCTGCTTGGCCACGCTGGGTAGGAAGTGGAGCTTGTTGGGTTTGGGGAGCAACACGAGAAAACCGGCAATTCCGGTTCCTTCTGGACGTGTCTCCTTCAATCGTTCCCGCTGGGCACTGCTGATAATCAGGGCAGCTGTGCTGCCTCCTGTGCCAAAGGGCAGCCGTCCGCCTGCCCTCCCTCCCACCCTTCCAAGGCATTTTAGGCTTTTTGGTGGGATTTGTGCCCCACCTGGGAGTGACTTCGCTCATGGGCGCAGGGATGCCTTGGCCAGAGCCATCTGTGGGGCGAGCGGTGATCTCTCTCTATTAGAGCTAAACCTGGGGCTCGCTGATGGTCACATCCACCACCCAGAAGGGACCTTTTTTAAACAGCAACTGCTGAAAACTGTCCTAAAGGAGCTTTATCCTAACGTGGTTTCCTGTAGCAGTGCTTTGGGTGAAAGCAGAACTGTTCTAATGTCAGTACTTGGGTATTGATTTGGCTTTTACGTCTAATTATAGCAGCTGCAGGGATGGCTGCTGGTTGCCTTTGTATCGTGGGGACGCTTGGGGCACGTCCCCTCCGTGTGCCTTCACTGGCTGAGGATTTCACACCACCTGGAGAACGATGCTGCCAAAACCAAGAGCCCCATCTTCTTTCTGCCTGCGAAGGCCGGGGTGATGCCCGTGGGTGCGGATAGGGGTTGCTGGTGCTGGTGTGATCCCAGGTGCTTGTGGCTGATGTAAAGGTCACCTCCTTTTCCTGAAAATACTTTTTGAGGGCTTGTGTCGGGGTGATGCAGGCGTCCCCCTCAGAGTGGCCGCGCATGGGAGGTGGGAAGTGGCCGTACCGCAGCACGTGCTCGCTCTCAAGGAAGCAAAAACTTGCCCTTTTCTGTGCAGCCAGTTTTTGCTTTTCTTGAGCAAGAAGGTTAAAAATCCAATGAGCTCTGGAGCCGCCAGGAATACAGCGTGTGTGACTGCTCAGTGGTGCTTTGTTGGTGTAATTTGGGAAGGAGAATCATTAGGAAGGGAACTCCAGAGCAGTCATTTGCAGTTTAGCTGATCCGGCAGCCCTCACGCTGCCCGACCGGGGAGAATTCCAGCTCGACGTCCTGCTGCCAAAAAATCCCTCCCTGCCGTGGCATTGCACTGGGACCCAGCATCCACCTGCCAGGTGGGGATTGCGTCCCCGCGGGATGTCGGGGCTTCGGGGAGCCGTGGGTGGGGAGGATCATACTGTAATTAAAAGCAGCCTGGAAAGAAAGGGTGGATGTAAACTGTACTCCTTCATTTGGGCGCTTTGATCCCAGCTTTAGTCACCGGCTTGGTACGTGAGGGCTGTGAGTAAGGCGTTTGGGCTGCACCCATGTGGGCTCCCGCAGCTGGGCAGGTTTTGGGGTTCAGATCCTGCCCCCCAACCAGTGGGGCCGGAGCTGTACCGCTTCCCAGTAGTGATGGGGAACCGTCCACAGGTGGCATGAAGTTTTTTGGCCAGGCTGTTTGGTGTGTCTGCAGCAACAACCAGGATCTGCCCATCCCAGACATGCTGATGATGCCCAAAAGGTCAGGTCAAGGGTCAGTCTCCCCGTTTCGGAGCCATCCTCCATGGCTCAGCTTTGCCAGGCAGCCATCAGGGACATCCTGAAGGCATGCACGACCCAGGCTGCAGGATCTCTCCGTGCTCATCTCTGGTTCCACCATCCCCTTTTTGGGGACCTCCTGGCCAGCGCAGGGTTTGGAGCCAGTAAAAGCACACCCAAACCGGCAGCCCTGAGGGATTGGCATAATTTTGGTGCCACTGTGGTTTATCTGGGACCACACTGGACATGGTTTCTCCATCATGGCAGCATGTGGGTAGGCTGAGGGCTGCCCTTGCCCAGGTTTGCTCCTCTGTGCTGGGCATAAAATGCTCAGGTGAAACCTCTGTGCTGAATCACCAAGAATGAAACCAGCCTCTCCAGCAGCTGAATTTTGGCTGGTCAGGCTGGAAATGAGATTATGGGCAATAAATGCAATAAAACCATGAGCCCCAGTGGGAATTACAGCCTGGTTTTGGGATGGGCCAGCTGGATCCCAGCCCTGTCCTCATCCTGCCAGGCAGCACCAAGTGGCCAAGCTCCTGTCCGCAGGGACAAGGGATGGTGTTTCATTTCCGGGGGTCTGCCCTGGTCTCAGCACTTCCTCCTGACCTGATGGGGTTTGGGGCTGAACCTGGCTCTCACTGATGGCTTTGGACCAGGTGGTGGGTTGGGATGAGGGCATTGTGCTGCTCTCGCACACAGTGAAAATCCAGATTTGGGAGAGGTGTCAACCCTGCCGGCCCGAACGCAAAGCACCTCGAGAAGATGCAATAACCCCTCTAGCAGCATTTTGCTGCAAGATGCATTTCCAAGCCTTGCCTTGCAAAACCATCGGCTTCTCACTCTCCGGCACATGATAAACCTCAATAAACCAGCACTTTGGTGTGGTACCAGTAAATGCCTGCAGCCCTGAGGCCCCCCCCCTGATGCATCTCCTCTCCAGCAAAGCTAAGCTGTGGTTGAGGGTGCAGCCTCTTTGCTGGAGGGGGGCTGCAGAGGTGCTGGGTGCTTTGGGAGAGGCGGCTGTGCTGTTCCCTGGCACTCCAGGCTCATTAACCTTCGGGGATAAGAGGATTACAGCAAGTCACCGGCTTAACCCTACTGCTGCTTTACGGCCCCACATGGCGGGGCGACACCGGGGCTTCCCCGCTGCTGGAAAGGCAAAAGCAGCACAGCTTTTCCCAGCAAATAGGCTCAGCGTTTCAGGACTGGCTCACTTCTTGGGATGCACTCGTGTTTTTGCCGCTCTAGTGCCTGGCTCACGGGCACAGCTGTTTTGGGCTCATTTTGGGGTGGATTTGGTGCATTGCCACCTTTGGCATCACCCCTTCGGCAGAGCATCGGGTTCCTCCTGCATAAGTCAAGAGCACTCGATAACCCGGCGTCAGGTTCCTCCTCCTCAGGAAAGTGCCTCAATTTGGGGGTGTCCCCTGGACCAGCGGCTGTGTCAAAGGAGGTGATTTCCCCTGGAGGAGAGATAAGAATTTTCATAAGGTTTCACGTCTTGTGGGGCTGCAGGGAGGGACCAGGTTTCTCTTCCGGCACAAGTGCCGGTGGCGGGGCCGCTTCCTGCCTTCCCAGCTGGGACCTTTTTCCTCTGCCAGTGACCGAGAGCTGAAACACACGGGCACAGCTTGAGTGCTTGTGCGAGGGCAAAGCAGCTCAGTCGAGTCCGCAGGAACCCAGTGAGGCACAGGAAGGTCCTCATTGATCACAGCAGCTCAGTTTTACAGGTTGCCATCATGCAAATCATGTAACTGACCTCTTTCTGGGGTTATCTTTTTGAATAAACCCGTAATTTAGTGTGCTGTGATCAAACACGTTAAAATATAGATAATCCTCCTCAGATAATCATGTTGCTCTGGATTTTTGCTCCATCAAAGCAGGCATCGCGGCCACCACTCCCTCCATGCTCAGGGGCTGCGTTTTCCCCACATGCTGGTTGCACACAGCAACACTGCCAAAAAACACCAACCCACCACCCCCTGGTTCAAAGGCTCTTTGTGCTTCAACAAACAACCCTGGAATTTGGCATCTTGCTGCCGTGCTTTAACGTTCCCTGGGCACGCTGCTGAGTTCAGGCTGCAAAAATGTGTTTCCTGGGACGGGGACAGCAGGGAGCACCAGTGGCGCGGTTGGTAGTGCCCGGCTCTGACTGATCAGGCCACTTTGTTTGCAGATAAAAAAGTCTGGTTTGATGTGTCACAAATGTCTTTGAGTTGACAAGTGTGTTACAAAAGGCAGGGTATTCCCCAAAAGCATCAGCACTTCACTTTGCGGGGGGACAGGGTCGCTGTGAGGGTCCCACTGCTTCTGACAGCCGCTCTCTCCGTCTCTTGCAGGCCATCAGCATCAGCAAAGCCATAAACACGCAAGAAGCACCAGTGAAGGAGAAACATGCCCGACGTATCCTTTCTCTCGGCCTGCCTGGATGGCACAGAGGAGATCCACTGCCAAGGCAGCTCCACGAGGCTGGAGCCGTGGAGGTTTGGAAGAGGGGAGACCAGCGCAGAGCTTGGTTTGAGGGATGTAGGTTTGTCCATTGGTGAAAATACAAAGAAGGGCAGCGCCAAAAAATTGCATTTCTTCCAGTAAAGTGCAAAAGGCCCCAGTTTGCCTTGCTGAAGGGGAAGATGCACCAGAAAAAAATAATTCAGGGCTTTATCTGTGGGTACAGCATTGTGCTGGTCATCTCTTGCCTGCAGTAGTCTTGATCTGTGCCCCCTTTTTAATGAAAGTTGAACAGGAATAGTCCCCAGCCCAGCCTGTCCCCTGCTCCCGTATGTGTCTGGTTGGCCTTGACTGCGGGGAAGGGATCATCCTAGGGACACACCATGAGAAAGGAGCATTCACCTTCTGGTCCTACGCCATTGGGCTGCCCCTGCCCAGCAGTGCCATCCTCAGCTGGAAGTTCTGCCATGTCCTGCACAAGGTCCTGCGTGATGGCCACCCCAACGTGAGTGTCCCCTCCAAAATATCCTTCTTATGTTGCTGGCAGGGGGAAATTTTTTGCTCTTGCTGATGTCCCTCTGTACAGAGGATGGGTTTCTTTCCCTGTCCTGGCAACCTTTCCAGGGCCATGGGGCTGTCTCTCATCTTTGAAACATCCTTGTGCAAAGCCCTGACCTCTGGTCACTTGTTGAAGGGCTTGAACTTCTTCTCCCAAAGCTGGAGTGGTGTAAGTGCATGGATCTGTCCCCCTTAGGGCATGCAGGTGGGCGCTTACCCAGCTCTTTGCTGGCCCCACTATGCTGCATCCCTTCCATTTTTGTCCCCAGGTCCTCCAGGACTGCCAGAGGTACCGCAGCAATATCCGAGAGACAGGGGACCTGTGGGTGAGTGGGGCGAAGTAGAGATTTGTGCCTTCCTGGGGGCTTTGGGGTGGGTGCTGAAAGACATTGTGGGCACAGGAAGGGCAAAGCACCCCCTGAATGAACTCACTGCCTCTGACTCCACTGGGTTGTGGATGCAGTGAAGGGTGAGAGCCATAGGGCTGGCACGTGTTCCGTGGTGTGCGCAGGTTCTGCCAGATCTGGTCACATTGCTCTGGATTCGCCACTTTTCCCCTCGTGTTTCTGGCAGGGCCATTTGCATGATAGGTATGGGCAGCTGGTGAGCATCTACACGAGGCTCCTCCTCACCAAGATCTCCTTCCACGTCAAGGTGAGAGACTCTGCCACCTCCGCACGCTCCCATGCGGGGGTACAGGGCTTCCCCAGGGGTTGTGTCACATCAGCACAAATATTAGCAGCAACTGCTGTTTCCTTTTTGTTTTTTCTTTTGCAAAGCATCCTGAGTTTCCCCCGGGCCTCGAAGTGTCAGATGAGGTGCTGGAAAAGACCGCAGGGACAGACGTGAACAACATGTGAGTGCCCTGGCAGGAGCAAAGCACCCTGTGCGTGGTCACCAGCTCTGTGCCCACCCCCCCGGGTGGGAGCACCCTGCGAACGAAACGGCTGCTGTTCAGGGCAGCTATCGGTGTTTTAGAAATTGGTTGGATGGTGCCCTTTTCCTCCTGCCCCTGCAGGGTGGTGAGGGGCATAAATGCAGGGAGCAAACCCACCAAGTTTTCGTCGATCCGAGCCATTGCTGAGGCAGGCACCTGCCATAAACGGGAGCAGCCAGAGAAAGGATGTCTCTGCCGCCAAGTGACGGGGTTTTGGTTTTTTTGGCAGCTTCCAGCTGACTGTTGAGCTGTTTGACTACCTGGATTGGGAGCTGAAGCTGTCGGAGTCAGGTGAGGAGGTGGCATGTCCCTCCCGCTTGCCCTGGGGCTCTTGAGCAATAGTTTCGCTCTTTGGTCTGGAATGGAGTCCCGCCTCGGGAGGCTGAGGTCAGAGGCTCAGGTTCTTCCTCCTCTTCTGGTGACATTTCTGATGTCGTTTCTCAACTGGATTCCCCTGCTCTGTAGAGGCAGTTGTAGGAAAATATTTAAGGAATGTGGCTGGTTTTAGCCCACCTGAGCAACACAGAGTGTTGTTTTCAGAGCAGTGCTGCTCTGAAACATGTTTTTATTTCCTTTTGGTACAACCATGTTAATCATGTGTTACCCAAATCCTTTCTACACGCCCACCAAAGCAGAGGATGGGGCCGTACCTCTTGTCTAAATACTCATTTCCCCTTGTTGAAATACCTTCAGGGACTGCTGGAGGCCCCTGCCTGTGTTTGCTTCTCTCAACTCCTTCTCCAG
This sequence comes from Nycticryphes semicollaris, assembly GCA_013400055.1. Classification (NCBI taxonomy): domain Eukaryota; kingdom Metazoa; phylum Chordata; class Aves; order Charadriiformes; family Rostratulidae; genus Nycticryphes; species Nycticryphes semicollaris. The sequence goes on from VXBJ01002308.1 coordinate 886,686, forward strand.
GAATTTTTAGATGGCTTAAAAATGTGGTGGTTTCTTCCTCTGTGGCAACTCAGGAACACGGAGCTGCCCTGGATAACAGGGCACAGCAGGAGAGACCGTGCTCCCGGCTCCCGTCAGCCTCCTGTTTCTCCTCCTGACCCAGTTATACAAAGAATTTATATTCATAAATACTTTAAAGCTGAGCGGGGAAGAAGGCAGCATGGATATGTTGGCTGGATTTCTGCCAAGGGAAGGGATCTGTTTCCGAGCCGGGGCAGGCGAGGCTGCGGTGCCGGAGGGCCTGTCCCCTGCCCTGGGATCCTCCCCAGCTCCTTGCAAGATTAAATAGAGCAGAGCAAAACCCCTCGGCTTCCCTGGCTGTGTCATGCAGCAGCAGCTCCCGAGGGCAGCCATCCTGCATCATCCTGGGGCTGACTCCTTCTTTTTTGGGGTGGGGGTATCAGGGGCAGAGCTCAGCAGCCCTCTCCTCTGCTACCATGCTCCCTTTGGGTGTTTTCTTGCATGGAGGGGGTTGTTCTCAGCACAGCGGGACAGGCCAGACAGCAGCCCCAGCATTTACCCTGAGTCCTGGCAAAGCCACATCCGCCATGGTTAATGATCAAACTAAGTCTCCTGGAGCAGGAGAGGTCTGCAAACACGGCACCGGCGCCTCACCACGCTCAACCCTTCAGTTTTCAGGCAGCTCAACACCTCGATGGCGGTCTCGCAGATGTCGGCGGTGCAGTGCCGCTTGGCCCCCCTCATCCAGGTCATCCAGGACTGCAGCCACCTCTACCACTACACCGTCAAGTTAATGTTCAAGCTGCATTCCTGTGAGTCCCTGGGGATGTTCCCTGTGCTGGTCTTTGCCTGGGTCAGGCTTTTGGCTGGATTTGGGAATCAGGCTTGCGTGGATGGAGGCATCCATCACCATGTCACTGTATCCCAGCTGGGCCCTAAGGACCCACTCTATCCCACGTAGTCATCCAGGAGAAGGAATTAGAAGGACTTGTCCTTGATGAATTCAAACTAATGTGTCTTGGCCCCTCTGTCCCCCTGCATGGGACTGCTGGGCAGTGCAGCACCAGGGGCTTTGCAGGGGTATTTTGGGGTTCCCACACCTGCCTCTCCCTGTGCTGCATCCCTAGTCCCTATGCCAGGGATGGGACACATCCTGTTCCCTGGCCTTTCCCTGCTGGCTTTTGCAGCTGGAGGGATCTGGGCCTGTGTGAATGAATTTGCAGCCCTGGATCAGTCATGGCTGTCCCCTCCATCGCTGCAGGTCTGCCAGCTGACACGCTGCAGGGCCACCGAGACCGTTTCAGTGAGCAGTTTCGCAGGTAACCCACAGCCAAAGTGGGCACTGGGGTCCCTTCCCCGCCTCTCCTGCGAGCAGTTTTTCTTTTCCCTCTCTCCAGCCTCAAAAACTTCTTTAAGAAAGCATCTGATATGCTGTATTTCAAGCGGCTCATCCAGATCCCCCGGCTGCCAGAGGTATGGTGGGATTTTGGTCATACATGATGCTTTAAAGACCCTGTGGGCTCAGGGTGCATGGGGGTGTCCTCACAGATGGGTTCAGGGTCTGGGGGCACAGCAGAGGAACCCGCTGGCCCATCTCAGCAGCACAGGGATGGCTACCTCCCTCCCCTTGGTGGTCAGCGTGTGGTAGTCCCCAAAACCCCAGGCAATGCCACTATGACTTCTTGTCCCCGCAGAGTCCCCCGAACTTCTTGCGGGCATCTGCGCTGGCTGAGCACGTGAAGCCAGTAGTTGTCATCCCTGAGGAAGCCCCCGAGGATGAGGAGCCAGAGAACCTCATTGAGATCAGTACGACTTCCACCACTGAGCCGCAGGTAGGTGCACAGGGCTGGGATGGGGACCCTGGGATTGGGGGAAACAGGTACCAACAGCCTGACTCAAGTCAGTACCCTCTGTCTTCCCCAGATCACCTCGGATATATTTGAGCAAACATTTGGGCCACCTAATGGCATTCGGGATGACAGGTACTGGGGGTCTGCGGTGGCAGAGTGGGGGCAGCCACTGCTGCATTGGCCCAACTTGCCTCTCTCTGCAGGGATGCGCAGATTGAGAGCTTGAAGAAGGAGGTGGACATGCTCCGTGCAGAGATGGAGAAGATTAAACTGGAGGTAAAGTCTGGCTGGGGAGCAGCTGGTGTGTAAGAGCAGGATGGCTTTTGGTACTGTAGCATGGAAACCCTGACAGGATGCAGCAGGGATTGGGGTCCTGGCACCCTGTGTTGTGTTTTGGTGCCTCTCCCAGTGTCAGGACCTGACTGCTGATGGAGATGAGGTGGGGACAGGTGACACCTGTCCCTTGCTATCCCGACCTGCTTGCAGGGGGGCAGAGCAGCTGCAGGGGTTGAGGAGAGAGTGTTCCTGTGCATCCTGTTGCTGCTTGGCCCAAAGCTGGGCACTTGGGGAGGGCAATCTTTTCTGGCATCAGTGTGGGCAGTGCCTGATGGTGTCCCGCAGGCACAGCGGTACATCACGCAGCTCAAGGCACAGGTCAACAGCCTAGAGGGAGAAGTGGAGGAGCAGCGCAAGCAGAAGCAGAAAGCGCTGGTGGACAACGAGCAGCTGCGAGACGAGCTGGAGAGGCTGCAGAAGGCAAAGCAGGACAGTGACCGGTCCCAGCGGCTCTGTGCTGAAGCAGAAAGTAAGTACCCTCCGGCACCCATCGGCTGTGAGACACCCACACTGAGGTTGCTGATGCTTTCTCACCCCATTCAGAGAAAGCCAATGCCACCGAAATCCGCTACACGAAGCTGAAGGAGAAGCACAGCGAGCTCATCAACACGCACGCTGAGCTCCTGAGGAAGGTAACGCTGCTGCCTGCACCAGGCAGGGACCAACCTCTGCCTTCATTCCTCTGCCACCACTGGTGTGGCTTGTTCATGCCCAGCCCCACCCCATATCTGTCCCATCATCCTGTACCCAGGGATCTCTGATCACTAGGTAGGAGGCATCCCTTGAATTTATGTCCACTGATGGTCAGTGTTTCGGATGCTATGAAAAAGGCATTTCTGACCTCCCCTCAAGCCAAAATTTGGGCAGAACGAGCGTGGTGGTGGCAAGGGTCCCCCCTCCAAACACCTGGTAAGCACCATGTCTCCACACAGAACGCCGACACTGCCAAGCAGCTGACAGTCACACAGCAGAGCCAGGAGGAGGTGGCACGCGTGAAAGAGCAGTTGGCATTTCAGGTGGAGCAAGTCAAGCGGGAGGCCGAGATGAAGGTGAGCCAGCACAGTCGTGTGTCCAGCACCTCCAGTCCTGCACCAGGTCCTTCCCAGCCTGGGAATCGTGGTGGCTGTACACAATGTGGGAGAGAGAGAGTTGCCCTGACTCCTTAGGAGGCCATTTAATGCATGCTTCATTCCCTCTTGTCCAAATCTGCTGATTCTTCCCCCCCCCCAAAATTGCTACATTGCAGATTGGTGGATTTGGGTGCTTTCATTCTGTGGGGCCCAAAGCTGGGGGCTGCTCCCAAAAATTCCTGCCTTGGGAAAGGAGCACTTTCAGGAGACAAACTCTGAGACACTACAAACACCTCTTGCAAAACGTGGCTGGACTGGTCCCTGCTGTGCACTGAGCGGGGCCAGAGCGTGTTTGCAGTGACTGAGCCCCGGCCCGGGCATGTTGTTGCAGCTGGAGGACCAGAGTGTGCAGATGGAGCAACTGCGGCAGGAGCTGGACGCCCGGCGGGATGAGCTGGAACAGGCGCAGCGCTCACTCAGCCACGCCAAGCAGGTATGAGGCCATGGGCACAGGACACCCCCAAATCCCCATCACAAATCCCTGTCATGCAAGACGGCACATCTGCCACCAGTGCCAAGCCAGCGGCGCAGACAGCAGCCCAGGAAACTATCACGGGGCTGAATGTGGGTCTACCCCATCAATGTCATGAGCTGGGCATGACCTCAGCTTCCCCTTGTGTTGGGCTCATGACATAGTGAGTAGCGGGTGACAATGGTCTCCTGGCCCCACTGGCAGGCAGGAGCAGAGCTCAGTGCCCAGGTGGAGGCCCTGCACGCTGAGAAGGAGGTGCTGAGGCGTTCAGTGAGTGAGAAGGAATGTGAGCTGCTCTCTACGCGTGGCCTCATCGAGGAGAAGGAGCTGCAGCTGAACCAGGAGGCAGACAAGGCCACGAGGGAGATCCGTGAGCTGCAGGGCAGGCTCCTGGAGAAGGTATGGTGCTGTGTGGAGAACCCACTGCCCCTCTACTTGCCAGGGTGAGATGTGTTTGGGGGGTGCTGAGCAATCAGGGGGCTCAGCTGAGCCATCGCTAGTGTAGCTGGTGGGATGTGACCTGCATCAGCAATAATGGGATGCTTGGATCTAATCCACCAATGGGTTCTCAAGGGACATGCAGGTTACATGGCCATGGTGATGGGGTTCCTGTGCCCTGGCTATGCCACTCATGTGTCCCTCCTGCCCCACAGAGCAACCAGGAGCAGAACCTTCAACAGAAGCTGTTGGATGAGCAGTTTGGCATCCTGCAGGAGACAGTGCGGGAGGCGGAGGACATCCTCCGTGATGCAGTGGCCAAGCTGGATGACCCATTGCACGTCCGCTGCACCAGCTCCCCAGGTACATCCCACTTGACCATGGGGCCTGTGACCCCTTCTGCCTCTCAGACACATAATGTTGCATCTCAGTTACCTCCAGGCATCTTTACCCACCAAACAACCAAACATCATGCCCAAGGCGCCATGGGTCTGACTTCCAGGGGTAAATTTTTAGCTCTGATCTCAGCAGTGTTTTGCTTTAATGAGTCAGATTTTAGTGCTGCTCCCCAGACAGGGCTGCGAGGAACCGTGCTGCATTGGCTTCCACTCGGCACTGACTTGTGAAGTCAGCACTGGTGCTCATTCAGATACTCGGCAGCCTGAGTGTGCTAATGAAGTTAAAATTAATTGCAGATTACCTGCTCAGCCGGGCACAGGCAGCACTGGAGTCCACGGATGCTCTGGAGAACGGACAAGCGCAGTACGTGGCCTCCATGGCAGGTACCTGGGGCTGGGGACCAGTGGCATCCCTTGCATCTTGCTTTTATTTTTATACATCCAGCAGCCCCCAGCTGCTTCAGGGCCATTGGCAAGCATGCAATGCCCTGGCAATTGGGGGGACACAGTGGGTGGAATTGGTGGCTTCCCATGCACTCATTCAAGGACTAACCTGTGAGCTGGTCTGGAGTCCTTACATTTCCAAGCTCTTGTACTGATCTTTGAGTGCCTTCGAGGGCAGGTTGCAGCCCCCAGAATATGGCAAATGATGCCCTGGGCTGGCAGCTCTTGACCACATGCTCTCACTGGCAGATGCTGCGGGGCTGGTGGGGGCTCTGGCCCTCTTCGCACACTTGACAGCTGATACCATTGTGAACGGCAGCGCCACCTCCCACCTGGCTCCCACTGACCACGCTGACAGTAAGTGCTGTGAACAAATGCAATGGGTGTTGGAGGGGATTTTTTGCTCATGGAACTTCTTTTTGGGATGGCTGTGCCAAAGCCCCCTCTGCCAGGGGCTGGGTATGGGGCAGATCTTCCCTGTGGACAGCATGGTTTCCCCAGTGCTCCTCTTCCCAACATCCCCTCCTGTATGGTGCCCCTTCCTGGGCCAGGAACATGGAAACTGATTTATGCTCTTCTGGAAGAAATTTGCTGGATATTACCAATGCTTGGTGTCATCTCCATGGCTGAGGGAAGAAGAAAGAGGAGGGTGGTAGGGTCGGGAAGGAGTGACCTCTTGCCCAGCAAGGGGCCTGACACCAACCCATCCTCTTCCCAGGGCTGGTGGAGACATGCCGGGACTGTGGACAGCGGAGCCTGGACTATCTGGGTGAGCTGAAGGACAAGCAGACACTGAGGCATGCTCAGCTGGGGGACGTGCGGCAGACACTACGGGGAGTCCTGCAGCTGGCCCAGGTAGGAGTTGGAGCTCGGCACCCACCTTCTCACCCAGGGCTGGCAAGGGTGGGTTATTTGTCTGTGTTGATATTTACTAAAGGAAAACTCAAAGCAGGCAGTTAATGCAGAAGGACATTGCCTCCATTTGTCAAGGTGGGATGTTTGCTTATTGCAGCTCTATGGACAGCATATGAAAAAAAAACAAAAAAAAAAACCATAAGAAATTAAACCATGGCTTTCCCCATTGTCCAGAGCTGTAATCAGAGATGCTGGGTTGGAGTGAGCACTTTGGGGTTGCTTGTCCCCCATATCCACAGGTTCTGGTGCTTTACTTGAGCCATCTCAGCTTCTGAGCACCAAGATTCTGACCACCTTCCTGGTGGTGCATAGAGACAGTTACTCTCCGAGCAACTGAAGTTTTTCAGCTCAGTAACCCCTGCAGAGTAAAACTTTCCAACTTTCAGATGTTTCTTCTGGTGAAGACCCCATTAATCTTTTCCATTAAATGTCAATTTGAAGGCTGTCAGCTCTCCAGAGCTCTCTGGAGTCCTGTTCTGCCAAAACTCGTCCTCACAGTCAAGTATTACCACCTTGATTTGGGGTATTTCTTACCTCTGAGATCCTTGTGCCATATTTGCTCTGAGTTGGTGGCACATGTGCCTTCACAGTTTGCAGGATGCTGCTCCTGCAGCTTTATTTATTTAGGGCGAAAAAGGATTTGGATGTCTTGGCTTGGTGTTGCTCCTTACAAATATTCCCTTCTCTCCCTCTGCCTAAAACCTTCTGGTGGCTGCTGCCTCCTTTGCCAGGAGCTGAGGCCCAAGAGCTTAGACATCAAGCAAGAAGAGCTGGGTGACATGGTTGAGAAGGAGATGGCCTCCACTTCAGAGGCAATTGAGGATGCCGTCAGGCGGATAGAGGTGAGATGAAGCTGCAGGATGTGCCATTTTGGTTCCTCAGGGCATCAGTGTCCATTCCCCCTCCAACTGGCTCACCATCACAGCAACACGGTGTCCAACTCAATCTCTTGTGTTTCCCAACAGGAGATGATGAGCAAGGCCAGAAACGAGAGCTCCGGTGTTAAGCTTGAAGTGAATGAGCGGTGAGTTTTGAGTGGTGGCATGTGACAGGTTTCTGTCCCATGTCCATACCCTGATGGACTGTACTTTTCTCCAGTGCTGCATCATCTTGATGCTGAGCATTAAATTCTCTTCAGGAGGGCAGACCTTTTTCTTGCGCGTCTAAGCCAATTGTTTGTAGCTGCTTTGTGGGTTGCTTAGAAGTAACCTGCAGGCTGGCCAGTCTCCAAAAACCTCTATTCTCTAACTGAGGCCAAAGCCTGCTTTCTTGGATGTGGTGTTGGAGGATGCTGAACATTTTTCTCTTGTTTCCCTACAGGATTCTGAACTCCTGCACGGACCTAATGAAGGTCAGTACCGCAGAAACCAAGCTGGGGCATCAGAGATTGTGCAAAACTGTAACTTCCCACCATCAGCAGCATCAATTCTTCTCTATAAAATCCTCATCAAACACTAAAACCTGTTTTATTTTATTCCAGGCTATTAGACTTCTTGTATTGACATCTACAAACTTACAGAAGGAGATAGTAGAAAGTGGCCGAGTAAGTCCTCCCCTACACCGCCATGAAATATGGGAACATTTCCCATGCTGAATTTCATGCTTTCCTATGTTAGTGGTGTTCTGGCAGTATTGCTTGCAGGAGATGGGCTGATGAGCTCCGTGCTCTACACATATATCACTATTGCCTTTGCAAAGCCATGTCCATCTAAAGATGATGGCCCAAACTTGTATGTTGTAAACTCGGCCCGAATTCACAGGCTTAGGGCTCAAAAGCTAGTTTTCTTGATCCATATTTAAGCAGGTCAGTAAAAGTAGCCTGAAGGATACAGAAATCCTGCCAATCCCTTGATTTATGGCTTTATATATGAATGCATATATTGATATTTTTTAATAAATGTATGGATTTATATATTGTATATTAGAAACAAGTTAATACCGACCAAATATTCTTATAACAACAGGGGGCAGCAACAACTCAGGAGTTTTATGCCAAGAACTCACGCTGGACGGAAGGGCTGATCTCTGCCTCCAAGGCGGTGGGCTGGGGAGCCACGCAGCTCGTGTAGGTACCCCCAGGACCTCTCCCACAGCCACTGGGAGGCTTCTGTCTGGCCACAGCATTGTGTGCTGCACCCAAGGCCAACCCATACCTCTCCATCACCTGATAACCCAGACTGTCCTGCTGCTGGGTCTGCATGGAGCACCATCACTAATTCCTTATAAAGTACCATAGCCTATGTGGGACCGGTCACCAAAATAGGGAACACCAGTTCCTCCTTGTCCACAAAATGTGCAAGTTGCTGCAATCAAATACCCTGTGTCCTGGTTGCTCCTGAGGACCGTGTGGTTGTGATCAGGGCAGGGTATCCCCATGTCAGTGCAGGAAATGTTGGGGATTTTTTGGACAAAGCTTTACAAATCTCACCCACTTCATTACAGAAACACAATCCTGCCTTCTTATATATTTTATACCCATCCAAAAGTTCTGGATATGGGCTTTAAGTAGTTTGCTTTGTAAATAAGCTTTAAATAATTACTGACAAAGCAGCTGGCTCAAAGTCTGATGCCGATTTCTAAGGGTATAGCAGGAGATAAATAACCTGCACTTGCTTCATAGTGCTTGGGGAGTATCTCTAACATGATCTCCCTTCTGATCTGTAACGCAGAGAGTCAGCAGACAGAGTTGTCCTGCATATGGGCAAATACGAAGAACTGATTGTCTGCTCCCATGAAATTGCCGCCAGCACAGCCCAGCTGGTGGCTGCCTCCAAGGTGAGTGTCCCAGCAGGGCCGCCTGCATGCAGCTTGTCAAGTTTTAAGTCATTTTGTTCCCGTGGCTTTGTCCCATGGATGTTTCTGGGCAGAGGTGCGTGGCCATCCTGTCCACGAGTCCTGCTGCCTCCTCCTGGAGAAAGGAAGCTTTTACTACTTTTAAGTCAGTCTGCGATTTTAATCCATGTGTCTTCACCTGCATTAATATTCCCACACCTAGTGGGGCTTGCCTTGGAAATGAAGATGTGTAAAACCTCCCGTCTTCTTCCTGTCAAGCTGATTATGTAAAGAAAATGTTAATAAATAGCGAGAAACCCTGAATAAGCAACTGCAGAAACCAGCACTGAGAATGATGGATTTTGGTCCTTCCCACCTTTCCTGTTGGTGTGGGCGAAAGCGATAGTTAGCGGTTTCAATGAGCAAATGGGAACGCGGGCAGAGGGGAGAAGGACCCACACTGCTTTTTACAGCAGATGGCTTTAAAACTAAGAGCATAGCTAAAAATAAAATAGCTCTGCCTCCACTGATGCTGCTTATCTGTGTGTGCTTGGCTCAGGTAGGGGCAGAGCTGGTTTGGTGTCCTCAGGCTGAAGGGCCTTGCAGGGGTCACCTTGTCCCATCCCCTGATGGGATCAGCAAGAATAAGTGTGTGTCCATCTGTCTGTCCATCCTTTTCACCCTCGGGTTTTCACACCTGAGGACTGTTCTGACATGGTGTGCTCGGTGTCTCTGCTCTAATGCAGAGGCTGCCTGAGGGCTCTCTCTGCCTGTGCAGAGGTGCTGTGGTGGGGACCCACAGCCACCCCTGTGCTCTTTGCAGGTGAAAGCCGAGAAGAACAGCAAGAACCTGGGCCGGCTCCAGGAGTGCTCACGCAATGTCAACGAGATGGCAGCCAACGTGGTGGCGTCCACCAAGTCGGGGCAAGAGCAAATCGAGGAGAAAGGTGAGGTTTTTGCATGGAAAGGGGAGGAAAAAAAACACAGACCAAATCCCTTTCTGGCCAGGTGAACACCTCAAAGTGCCTGTCTTGCTTCACTTTGGCACCTGAGTGTTCTGTGCAAAGGGTGCGTTTAGTAAGGAACCCCCCCCACACACACAACCACCTTTTCTCCACAGACACCATGGACTTTTCAGGCATGTCGCTCATCAAGCTGAAGAAGGAAGAGATGGAAACACAGGTATGGCCATGAGGGTGGATTCGGTGCCCCTAGCTGCGGATGTCCCTTCTACACAGCCCTGGGGATGGCGGTGGAGATCACACCCCGGGGTTGTGCAGGGACCGAGGTGGCTGTTTGTGGGCAGGTGAAGGTGCTGGAGCTGGAGAAGCGTCTGGAGGGTGAGCGGGTGCGCCTGGGCGAGCTGAGGAAGCAGCACTACGCCCTGGCTGGGGCCTATGACCCGGTGGAGGACGAGGAGGCAAAGCCAGCGCCAGCCCCCAGGCGAGGCATCCTCAAGAAGCCCCCGCTGGCCCAGAAGCCCGGCCATGTGGAGGTAGGGTCCTTGTGGGAGTCAAATACATGGGAGGGGGTGCGTTCACAGCACAGGTGACTGATATTTCCCTTTTTTCCCCTTGTTTCAGCCCAAGCGAGACTCCAGCCCGTGCCTGCCTCACAGGGCGAACTTCTAGCAGGGGCTGGCTGTGTTTTCCACAGACCTCATTGCCTTCGCGCTGGTGTGCCTTCTTGCGCGGGGGTTTCCTCACCGCCCGGCCTGGAAAACTCAATGGTTTCTTTTTTTAAAAAAAAGATACTGTATTTTTAATTTTATTTTTTTTCTTCACTTTATTCCTATCCGTAGAGCCGGGGGAGTCCTGATAGCTCCCTGGGCAGCGTGGGGTGCCCTCCTCCTGGCCTGCCAATCGGCTCTCCTGGTTTAATTTAATTTGGGATTTGTTCGGGTTAATTTTTTTTTAAAAAAAACTTTATCAGCACTAGAAGTTCTCAGTAAATGTAGCTGTCTACTGTACTGCGCTGACCCTTTTGAAGAACTGTGAACTGTTTTTAAAGTAGGTAACTGCTGGGCTTTTCTTGCAACCATTTTCTAAATTCCCCTTTTTCAGCCTGAGGAATAATTTGGCTTTGTTTCGGTGTGGGATCATCCCTCAACGGAGAGGGAGACATTAGCCTTAACCGGCACGAGGAGCAAGGCTTTTGTAAGGGAAAAAGCAGTTACTGGCACACACTGGCAATAAGGATACAAACATTTTTTATTTTTTTTCCTTTTCTATTTTTGATTACTACAGCAATGTCAGGGGATCAGTTGCATTATGTTTTATATTTAAGATAATTAGCAGAATTAAATCTAACCGTGGCCTACAGGAGCCAGGGGATAGAGAAGTCTGCAGCAATAAGGAATTACTGAGGTGGAGAAGAAAAGTCCTGTCAGCTGTATCTTCCCTTGGAGCTACTACCACGATGTAGATTATTAAAGCAGCAATATTTAAAATACATGTTGCAGTGCCTGGTAAGCTTGTCTCTGGGGAGGAGGATGGGGGGCAAGGGCAGGGCTGTGGCACGAGGCTGTGCTGGTTGAAGAAAGCTGACCCTGAATTGTGGAGCAGTAAAAGGCCGAAAAAAAAGGTGCCTTGAAGTAATTAACTAAAGCACAGGGGTAAGGTGTGAGTGTGTGTGAGATGCTGATGTGTGATATGGCTTTGTGCCCACCAGTCTCCCTGTATCTAGGTATATTTGTGCATAAAATATATGTCTCTCTACATATGCGTAGCTACATGTATCAATGGCTCTGTGTGTGCCTATATGTGTGTTTGTGTGTGTATATATCTATGTATATTTCATAGAATCAGAGAATGGTTTTTGGTTGCAAGGGTTTTAAGGATCATCGAGTTTCAACCCACCTCCCACCAGACCAGGTTGCTCAAAGCCCTGTCCAACCTGGCCTTGACTACCTCCAGGGATGGGACATCCACAGCTTCTCTGGGCAACCCGGGCCAGGGTCTCATCACCCTCACAGTAAAGAATTTCCTCCTAATAGCTAATCTAAATTCCCCCCTCTTTCAGTTTAAAATTTAGCCCTTGTCCTATTGCCCGACTCACTGATAAAAAGAGTTGCTCCCCCATCTTTGCTGTAGACCCTCTCCTGGGGTCTACTCCCTCCACTGGAAGGAGCTAAAAGGTCTCTCTGGACCCTCCGGTTCTCCAGGCTGAACAACTCCAACTCTCAGCCTGTCCTCACAGCTGAGATGTACCATCCCTCTGAGCATCTTCGTGGCCTCCTCTAGTGCTGCTCCAACAGATCCATGTTCTTCTCATGTTGGGGACTCCAATGTGTCTCACCTCAAGAGATCATGGAAACAATGCTAAGGCATTTGTAAAATAAAGATGTGATTGGTGACAGGCAGTTTGGCTTCACTAAGGACAAGTCATGTCTGACAAAGTTGGTGGCCTTTTATGACAGGGTTATAGTGACAGAAAAGGAATGCATCCAGAGGGATCTGGACAGGCTTGAGAGGTAGGCCCATGCCAACCNCATTTATGAGTGTGTATAGGTCTGTATTTATGCCTCTGTTGATACAGCTGCGGCACTAGGGCAAGACCTACACAGCCCTGGTCCAGCACAAGCAGTTCCCCAGGGCAGAGTAGAACATTAATTGCTGCGGTGTATGACCACCACACGGCTCCCAGTGACTGCCTTACTGAAAATAAGTAGTTTAAATAAATAAAAAGCAATCCAGCCACAGCTCTGTGTGTGTGTGCAGGTTCAGTGCTGCCTTCCAGCTTCCAGCCAGGGCAGGCGTTACCTGCAGCCTCACAGCAGCTTATCAGGACCATTGGCACATACCTGCAAGAGTTTTGTTTGTTCTGTGTTTAACTGGGAATACCTGCAGGGCCCAGTGTGGCCGCCTCTTGGTACAAGTTGGATTCACCCCTGAAACAGTAAAGAAACATTTGGAGCTCAGCAAGCATGCCCATGGGCAGGGTGAATACAGCCCCCTCGTAAGGNCATGCACTGGGGCAATCCCAAGCACAAATCCAGGCTGGGCAGAGAATGGCTTGAGAGCAGCTCTGAGGAGACGGACTTTGGGACTTGTATTGGTTGATACGAAGCTCAACATGCACTCGCAGCCCAGATGGCCGGCAGAATCCTGGGCTGATTTAGCAGCAGTTCTGTTATGAAATGTAATTATGTGAACAATTAGGATATTTTTANGCTCTGTGTGTGTGTGCAGGTTCAGTGCTGCCTTCCAGCTTCCAGCCAGGGCAGGCGTTACCTGCAGCCTCACAGCAGCTTATCAGGACCATTGGCACATACCTGCAAGAGTTTTGTTTGTTCTGTGTTTAACTGGGAATACCTGCAGGGCCCAGTGTGGCCGCCTCTTGGTACAAGTTGGATTCACCCCTGAAACAGTAAAGAAACATTTGGAGCTCAGCAAGCATGCCCATGGGCAGGGTGAATACAGCCCCCTCGTAAGGGTCCTTTTGAAAAAGTCTAGAATTAGCATTTTCATCCAGTTCCTCATGTCACCACCACCCCCACTCCCCTCCCAAATGATGTCAATCAAATGTTACACGAGCCACAATAAAAACCATGATGACTGTTCGTTCCTGTGATTAACAATAGGCTATAAAGCAGTTAAATAAAATTATTAAGTTGATCTATCTTAAGAAAACACATTTACAGGGTATTTTATTATTTATGTTAGTTAGGTAGTAGGCTCAGGATGACTTACGATTTCCGAGGTTACACGTCACAAAACAGACTTTGCAGTTTTACGAGCAACCACTGCGGGCAGCGTAGCGAGCGGCAGTTCTCATTTCCCAACCACGTGTGCATAAAGCACATTCCGCATTAAAAGGCTTTGGTGTTACTACTGGTGTTACTGGGCAGGGCAGGCAGCTGGTCTAACCCTGCAAGTTACATCGAGATCATCTCCAACCCAAGGATTTACATCCTTCTCAGCCTTTCAATGAAGCTACGGAGAATCTCTTACCTACAGTGGAGGAGAGCTGGGAGAGGGTTCCCCAGCCATGTCCCTGGTGGGTGACAACGTCTGTTGAGATGCAGCAGCTCCATACTAGACAGAAACTTTTGTTTCTTTCAAAAAACCTTTTCTCTTGGTACAAGGAAGTGCTTTCCGCAGTAGCTGGCAGTCTATTTATAGACGGTGATAAAGATGTATTTGCTGAGACTGACATCATCCTAACCACTCACATCATTACATTTCATAATGGAAATACTGATAAATCAAGAATGCTAACTTTTAAAATCTCACTACCATAACTCAAGCCACAGCTATATTTAACGTTTAAAGAATTCAAAAATCAAGTAAAACACGCTTTTAGAATGATTCTGTGGGTAAATGTAACTTGTTTAACACCACTGCTGTTTCACTATGATTTACCTAAATGGGTACTGACAGAAGCTGCAGGTAAAAGCCCCAGACCAGCACATAAAATATCTCAAACATATCAGCAAAAATAAGAACAATCTCCCAAGGCCACTTAAAGTGTAACCTCTGTGGTAAAGTCAGTTTCATACCAAAATTAAGCTTATTATCCAGTCTAAGATTTTCTTAACTCCTGTGCTTTTTAGAAACAATTTGCTATTTGTAGCAGACACACAAAAACATATCACAACTGCAAACTGTGTATGCAAAGGTTTATTTTGAGACTCCATCGAGACATCCCGCTGTACAGGATCCAATTTGCTAATGACTTTTAAATACCATTACTGTATCTGTGGAGAGAGGAAGATGTTTAACTTGATGAGCTCCCAAGAACAAATTTCCCGAGAACAAATTTTACTCAGTACCTGTAAGAAAAGCAACGGAAAATAACCAAGCTAAAGTTACTAAATATTACATTCTGCTCCCTTCCACAGAGGTTAGTACAGTACAAATTCTTTTCCTTAAAGCAGCTTTCGAACAGCCTGCTATCAAAGCCCTCCTTTCCTCACCTTTTGGCGCTCTCAGCAGCCAAATCTCCAGTAACCACAAATCAGTTTGAAGGCGAGCACACAAAGCAGCTCAAGATCTCTAACAGCACCGCTCCAGAGAGCGAAGTTTACTAAGCACCAGTCTCTCTTAGATCCTTGGGGAAGCAAAAAAAAAACCACCAAAAAGTCCACTGAAATCAAGCACATGAGTAGCAAACACTGCCGTTACATGCTCTAGGAAGTCGGTAAAAAAACCACACTTCTGGAAAAATATGTTTTTAAGAGCCCTTAATTAAAGCTATGAACAGCAGCTGCCCATTTACAAGGTATTTTATTTCCCTTCTGTGCCTAACCTACCAGTAGTGGTGACTAAGGCGTGAGTTAGGTGCATCCGGGCAGTATTATTTTTGGTGACGCTATTTCCTGATGGACCCTATCAGAAAAATTACTTGGGAAATACAAAAAAAATCAGCTAATAAAATCATTTAACAATTGCCTTGTCAGTAGGCAAGTTTAGATCAAAACAGAAAAGTACAAAGATGGTATGTATTCCCCTTACAAATCACCTATGGCACCTCGTAGCGTGAGACAAGTAATAGACACGGCAGCCCAAAGGCCGTTGTTTAATTTCTCCACAACCAGCATTTTCTCCTCAACCAGGTGGTCTCGCCATTCCAGCGCCGAGACCTGCAGCCACTTTGTCACCTCCCATCCTCTACAGGCTGCAGCTGGCTTCTTTCAAGACTAATGAATCTCTCAGAAATTAGCCCACCCCAAGCAGTGGTTGCCAGAACAACATGTCACTTCAAGAGCAAGGTGTGCAATGAGCTGACGTGGTGAGAGTGAAATCTTTTTGGCTTTGAAGGTGTGTAGAAAAAGCACTTTTCAACAGGCTAGTGGTACTGAAAGACAGCCTTAGCTTACAGCAGGATCCAGGGTTTCAGGGACATACCAAGTCTTCCAGGTGCAGCAGCCTGTGATCTGTCCTGCAGGTAGGGGCAATAAATGGAAATTTGGCTTCAGGCGAGATTGAGCCCAGCACAGGCTTCCCAAGGACAGCCTGCTTTAGGGAGGTCAGCTGGGGCACCAGAGTCTCCACAGAGCTTCTCTAAAACTTCAGTCGAGAGAAAAATCTCTCCGAAGAGCTCAAAGCAACATGTCATGTTTCTAGTGACAAGGTCTCAGAGAAGCAAACAGACAAACTTGTAAAAGTTGATTAATTACACAGCCAGAAGACGACTCAAATTACAGGAACAAGTGCTCCTGAAGGATCTGTGTAGGCTTGCACAGCCTACGACACCAGCTCCCACAGAGAAGGGACAAGTCAAGACCACGTGAAACTCTGCTGGTGTATCACTGACGCACCACCTGCCATTTTTGTTTTACTTTATTTTTGTGTGTTATCCATTACACAAGCGACACGCAACTCCCCTCCCTGGCAAGGTCTGACCGTCCTGGGTTACCTCTCCTTTGCACAGGGAACCATCCCACCCACAATCATCTCCTGGGGCCTGTGAATCATGTGGAAGGGCCACCCGAAGCCCAGCCTTGGAACAGGCACTTCTTGAAGTTCTGTGCACACCACCTTCAAGCTGCAAATTCTTCCAGGAGCCGAGCTGAAGAGCTGCAGTTTTTACATAACTCCATCTCCTTCCCTCGCCCACCTGCTCTGACTCAGCACAGCCCCTTGTCCTCAGCTGTAGCCTCCTCATCTCTGCCTCAGCAGGAGGTTATCAACTCTCCCCAGGCACCGCACGCAGAACGTAGCGAGAAGCAATTAAAAAAAGGGATTTTCTTCCATCTATTATCAGTTATTTTGCAGTAGCTCTATTTCACATTGCTGTTGAAGTGACAGATATCACAGACAATTATGTCAGGTCTTTTCTACCCTCTGACTCATAATTCCTAAATAACTTCGGTTGACTCATTTCTCTTAACTTGTCTTGGCTGACATCTAAATTTTTCCTCTTTTAACAAATAAAAGTGGCTTTCCTCCCTTCCTCCAGCTTTTCCAGGTGAAGATTCTGAGCATTTCTACTATTCCAGCTAACTATAAGCAAATGAAAGCAACAGCAAAGGGATTCTACTTGGTAAGACAACTCTCCTTCCTCCTTGCCATGATTGCAATGTGCAGAATCTACTCTGAGCACACACCTACCATGCATCAGGCACATACAAAATGGACTCATCATATCCAGCCACGAAAACCATGGCAAATAGATTTACTATGAATCATTAAAGTCATTTTCTTGCAAATTTATGTTCTACATTCACCTACGGCTGTTTGCATGTTGCTACATCAAAGTCACCGGTAGTACCGGTAAGCATTAACGTAACTCCACCGTGATTAAATGACGCCACAATAGGAACACGACACCAAGAGAGATAAGCTATTTTATTTAAAATCAGACCACAGTAGATTACAGAAAGACTTATTATGCAAACAAATCCACTGTACGTTTCACAACTTGCTAGGCATATAAAACCGCCCCCTCATTAGACTGTCCAGGATTACACAGAGGAACTGTTCAGGTGCAGGACAACTCTACCTCCCCAGAACTCAACATTTGCCAAATAGCTCTATATTCAGGCTAAAGGAATTGTCGATTTGAGCTCCTTATCTAAGTCATTATTCCAGTTTGAGAGGGCAAAGAAGTCCCCAAAAGAGGTCGAGACTGAGGTTGTGGAAGTTGGGGCACTAAATGTAACGCTTATCCATGACCAGGCCGTGCCCAGGGCTCTGCCTCCTGGCATCACATCAAAGCTTATTTTCTATATAGTCCTTCCTGGGTCATGGGTACAACGGTGACCTGTGTGGGACCAGCTGTGCTAGAACAACTGACTCCGCTTCCTCTAGGAGACAGCACTGAAACGCAGTAAAACTCGTCCTTGAGTTAGGGCCGTTCAATGCTGACCATCAAACAACCTAATCACATACAACTCAATTAGTCATAACTTATAAAACCACATACAAACGGCTGGCAAAAGGAATGCCATCCAAAGAGAGCATTTTCAACGCTACCAACACGCTAAAGCCATGTTACACATCGTATTGAAAAGATTTCTTTTTCTCCACTCCAATTGCTTTGGGGAAATATATGCTATTTGCAGCAGACTTTAAAAATCCTCAAGACAACATAATAATATATATATATTTTGGCAAGCATACTGAGCCACCCCCTCTCAAGTCTCAGCTTGCCTATGGCATTTTAATCTCACTATCTTATAAACAGTGCAAATTAGTATGACTCTAAACATCCTAGCCATAGCAGAATTTATTTATTAGCTATAACAGAACAGGGAAGTTGCCAAAGGGCAACAGGCTGAAAAGCACTGACACACCTCTTGCCTGACTCATTCAGGTTAGTGTTTTGTAAAGTTTGTCTCTGAAAGGACTTAAACAGCTTTCCACAGTCATCTTTCTCCTTTACCCTTAAAGGTCACCAGCAGTCAAGTATATATTTACAGTTTGTGCGCACACACACACAATTAATGGCAAAACGTTTTCCATAAGCAGCTGGATTTCAGTTAGGAGTTTGCTCTAACTGAAACATCACATTAGTTACATTATCTATAGTCAAACTTATCCATCCGTGAAGGCAACTGTAAGCTCACAAATAGCAAATACAGCCTTTATTTTTTTCTGAAGTATGAGGGTGAGTTGTTTTTTTGTTTGTTTGTTGTTTTTTTTTTTTTAAGAAAGTGCTCTTGAAGAGCCCTTAAGAGTTAAGCAATGGCCATTCAAATGATAAAAATGCTAATATCCTAGTTTTACAATCACAAGTAGTGATCCTAAGGCACATCAGCCACATGCATATGCAATAATGCATTGTTTTGCTTTCAGACAGAAAAATTGCATTAGCTTTGTCTGTATTCAGTTTGCACAAGAGTTTGTTTCTAGATAAAGTATCCCTGAAAGGTCATGTTATCACAAAAGTTACCAAAAGACAGAAGATTTAACAAGTAGTAAAAATATTTTTGGACTACTAATACCAATAAAGTTAGATACATAAAACGCAGTGCAAATTCACAATACACTTATCTATCACCTCCATCACTTCTGAGGATTTTCAACCCTCGGAAAAAACAGTTGGCACTTGATAAGTGTAAAAATATACCTGGTTGTTTTAATTAACTGTTAGCAAAACTAATTTGAGAGTGTTTTAGAGTTTTTGTGTAGCAGGCTCAAAGTACACATTTCTGTACTCAGTCACCACCCTGGTAGCCCCCCCTCACCTTAATTCTTTCTAGGACACAAATCACTTCTACAGCAGACTTACATTTAGCATTCAGATGCAACAGTCCAAGTACCAGCACTAATAGCACAGCAAAATTACTTTGAAACAAGTCATAATTAACCATGCTCATACAAAGCTTCAGTGAGAAAATAATACCAAGAAGAGATATTACACTATTTAAAAAAAAAAAACAAAAAAAAAACAACAAAAAAAAAAAACCCCAAAAAACAACAAACCAAACCCAACACATCCTGTACCATCACAAGATTACAGAAAAAACACTTTGCAAACAAATCCAATGCACGTTGCTTCACAAAATCCCCCATCTCTAGAAACTTTCCAGACTTACACTGGGGAATTGGTTCAGCTGCCAGTAACACTGACCAACCTTCTGCCCTTTGTCTTCAGAAGGCAAAACAAGCCAAAATAACCATATTTTCAGAATAGAGAGCTTCCTGTTATGAGAGTTTAATTTCAGATTAGTATTTGCTAGCAACCACCACACTCCAGAGGAAACGATTAAGGGACAGTCAAGGGCCTTATGTAAAGAAAAAAAATAATAAAGTTCTATTTTGACCAATGCTGTTTGTAGTACAGACTTCCAAACAACGCTGTGCTTTCCAGGACAATGATATGAAAATGCTTGGAAATAATGCAGGGGCTGTAACAGATTCTGGACTGCGAGTTTCTTAAATTGCCATGAATTAATTGAAAGTTGTTTGTGCATGTAAGGAATTGATAACGAATTTACAGACTCATTCTGCGCAAGCAACAAGTGTTAAGATCTGCCTTCCCCAACGCTAGATTAAAATACCAGCATGTGTCTGCACCTTAGGCTTCAAGAGTCACATTGAGAGCGAAATCTGAGCTCCCCTAAAAAGCCTTGCCCTCCAGTGGCATAAGAAGTCAAGAATGGATTATGTCAGATGCAAAAAGCCACTGTGGATTTCAAAAAGCTTTTCTGTTTTGCCTGCTTGCAGAGAACTGTTACCTGCAAATTCCAGATAGATAAGCGTGCCAAAACCTGCAAAACTAAAGGCAATGGGGAAGTTAAAAATAGTTCTGCCAAGTGAGAGACTTGAGTTTGAGGGATAGAATGGAATTGTGGAGCTTCAAGTGGGTGTTTACGTAATATGAAAACACAGTATTTGATTAAGAAAATACCCTGCCTAGGTTCCTGGAATCACACGATATCAAAAGCTAAGCACCTATGTAAAAAAATCACTTCTGTATCCAAGGTGTGGAAAAATAAAATAAAACCCCCCAAACATAAGAAAGAGTCTTAACAGGCAAGGAAAAAAAAAACGCCTGGTAAAGTTTCTATAAAACTCTAAACTGGCTCTACAAAGAGTTTAGTTCAATTTCAAGAGAACCAGGACTTTCAGGGTATCAAGCTATTTAGGAGTGGGAGGAGCGTGTACTTTTATTCTGAAAAGGCTAAGGTAACAATTGAAATGTAGAAATGAAACTCTTGTAAATTTTACTGGCTAAAAACCATGCAACGTTTTCTGACAAGAGTTTCAGCTCAGTGAGCTCTGAAATACCGTGTGCACCTGGCCACAAATGCCGCTCTCTGGGCACACTGCAAAGGATGCCGATGCGGTCCATTGCAACTCTTTGCCCAGTATTCAGATATGGCTGTTACTACCCAAACACTGGCACTGACAGAGAATTCTTTAGAAGGACAAATAGCTCCCGGTTTGCCACACATACATCCAGCTGCGATGGGAATACATCAGGAGAGGATGCTGATTTACCATCACTAAAGAATTCCGAGCATGATTTGATTTGTAATGTCCAGAAATCCACTCTATGTTGTTTCACAAGTTGATGGATTTACAAAAATTAGACCCTACCACCTTCCTAGAAAAACCTTGTTGTCACTGATATTTGAAAACAAAAACAATCACATTTACCAAAACACAACTGCAAACCTCGGTGCCACAGCTCAGATTTTGTACTCCGTTGTGCAAAAACCAGAGGCTTTCCGTTGCCTACGTTAAGTCTCTGACGGGGATAAAAGGGAAAGATAAGCACCAATACATAACTTAGGCGCACCAACATATTCACTGGAGGATAAAGCCAGGATGTGGCGGAAGGCGAGGTGGTCTTTGGGGGAGAGGTGGAGGATACTGTGGTACAAACTGAGATGGGTATCCCGGCTGTGGCATTTGACTTCCAGACTGAACTCCCGGTCGCGGAGGGAGAGGAGGATACGGAGCACCTGGATAAGAAAGACCTGGTCCTGAGCTCATGGCTGCAGTAAACGGAGTAGGAAAGCGTCCTGCTGGGACTGAAGAAGGTGGAGGGGGTGGTATTCGTCGGGGTACAACTGAAGGAGGAGTGTTTGCATCCGAAGTGTAGGAATCTTGAGGTGCTGGTGCTGTCTCAGGTGCTCTTGGCTGAGCCTGCGGCTGAACCTGCGGAAGTCTCTGTCCCTTTAGCACCATTTCTTGGAGCTTCTCGATTTTCACACGTCGCAGGTGAGCCAGTTTACGCTTGCTCTGGTACTCATCGATGAAGGAATCCAGTGGTATTTCACCATCAAGAAATTTCTCTGCCATATTCTGTCAAATATGGAACAATCTCTTAGAAAACCGCACACTTCAAGAGAATCTAAATGTCTTATATCCTAAAAATAACGTAATTGTGCCTGTGATTTTCCAGCTTGCATATGGAAGATGACTGGCATGCTAAGAATTCTGAGCAGAATTCCGAGTTAGTTATTACTCAGAAGCACTGGGAGTTAAATATAATTTTTGCTTACATTTATACTGAAGCAACAGCAGTAAGATCATCTGAATCTAGCTCTGAATGTTCCCCCGATCATCAGAGATGGGAATGAATCAAGTCCAAGAGCCTTCCAGACTGCCAGCAAAGCTGAAGTGCAGCTCAGCCCTGCTTGCAATGCCAACAGAGACACTGAGAACTCTGCAACCCTCAGTGCAGAGAGGCAGAGTATTGCTAAGCCAGGTTTAATACTTAACACTTACTTGTGGCTTTGGGTAAATGATGTCTAATAATTAAGAGAGGTGACCGCATATATATCCACAAAATTGTCCTGGGAACGTCTTTTTGTGATGACAACTCAAGGCCAATATGCAGATTTTTTTTCCCCTGATACAGTTAGAGGAAATGTCCTACAGGCAAATCGGCAAACAAACCCAAACACTTCCATTATTCTGAAAACAGACCACCCTTCAAGCACTTGTATCTCTGCAAGTGATACTGGCACCGAGACAGATGTGTTGAAATCCTAATGGAATATTTCACTGGAAATGCTGGAGATAAAACAGTGCAGGCAAAGTTTTTCATTAGGTTACTAATTGACATTTGTAATGGATTTATATGTCTACCAGGTGAACACGATTAGAAAAGAAAATGTCCACATTTATGCACTGTGAGTTTGAAGGCAACACCAACAAAGTAAGAGCCTGGCTTTCTTTTCTGCAAAGGAGCGTTTTTCTCTCTTAAACTTCATAGAGATTAAGAGTAAAAAAATTATTTGGTTAAAATAATTCTCGATGAAGCCAAATGGCTGTTCATTGAAGTTCAAAGCAGAGACCAAACCAAATTCTTATAAATATCCCTTTAGTCTACTGCATGCTCAACACTGCACTGCAGCTACCTGCGTTGAAAGTCTCCAATAATGGGTCTAAGTGGCAGAATTTAAGTGTACTGTCATTACCTCTGTGTCTTCCTCAATCTTAGCCCCCTCTGTCTGAAGCAGCGCTAGCAGTGTCTCCAGTGAGGCATTACTGGATTGTCTGTCTGTAATGGCACAAAAAGAACAGTAAGTGACAGCTGGCTCAAAGTGACTTCTACCTGAAGCTATACAGCCTCAGCAAGCATCAACATTTCCAAGGCACATACATACATCTAGCATACTCTATTGGTCTAGACAGGATGATCTAAAGCAAGAAAATATATTAAGTAGTTTGTGAATCTCGTCAAGAGCGCTAGAAGTGAAATTTAATCACAGCGATACATTTATAATACTGAGACAGAGCACTCCAGCAGGTGCAGTATCAGGCATACAATACTTCAAAATTCAGTATGAAATGAGAAAGTTAAATGCAATATTCTGTTTGCTCTGTGATTAATCACTGAAAATTCAAATTGTGTTTTGCTTTTCAGGAAGGTAAAAAATTTGATCATTTAGAGAAGAGTAGGTCAATAATAGGCAGGTAACCCTGGAGTAACAGAAAGTATCCACAGTATCTTTTACTAGGTGTAACAGATACTTAATAAATCATTAGAAGAAATCTATTTCAGAACTACGCAAGAATGACATTGCATTTTGTACCCTAAATCACACAGTTCAAAACGAGATACCAAAAACCAAACCAAAAATGTGCAGCGGATTTACATTCAGGTAGAAAACAGCAAATGCGTAACTATCACCAGAAAACATTACCTAATTTTGTTTTCTTTATTTGGTATGCTTCAAAAAGGACTTGCAGCTCTTGATATTTTTCAGTCAAATTTGATTTCAAAGACTCTAACTTCGGCTGGTACAAAAGATTGCCTTCTGCCAGGCTGCGGTTGCTGGCGAGAGTCATGTCCTTGCTGTGTTGAACATTTTGGGCCTGGGGAAAATAAAAAAAAAAGGTGTGATTTAATACTAAAAATATTAAGCAAAACATAACGGTTGTTTAGACAACATGAGAATTTCAAACTTTCTAGATAAACAACAAAAATAAGCTCTCTGTAAAAATTAGTACTATGGTATTGGACTCGCAACTAATAACAGTACTTTTGGACTTTTTATGAACAGAGGGAATGTCTACTGTACAGGTCAGCTTCATCTGTTGTGCTCTTTTCCCATCATCTTTTTTTTCTGCTACACAAAATCCTTTCTCACAAACCCTGTTTCTACTGCTATACTGATACACTGTTTTACTAGCATATCATCTAGAAGGAATGAGAAAGCCTATGTCACAAACAGCGCACTGAAATAATCTAAACCAACAATAAACTGTTGAAACTCATGGGGAAAGACCTTCAGAGAAACTGTCCTGAGAATAAGGAACTCTTCTTTCATCTAAGAGCACCTGTGACTGAATTACTTGCTGACCACAAATTAACACTGATCTGAAATCACTTTCCTGCACATTGTTTTTTATTTCCACATGCAGCAGGGAGAGCTCATTAAACAGTTTTCTCCAAGCTGGAAACAGCAGTGTCTTGAAAAGTTTATGTTGTGGGTAAGGACTTCTAAGAAGCCCTCTCTCTTTTAAGTGGGGGACAGAGGTGCTGGTGAACGCTCCTGTGGACAGAATGACTTTTTGCCCGACCAGAACAGGAACCTGCAAAAGGGGCAGGTTTCACCTCGGCGGCAGGAGAGCGGTTTCTGGGCAGAAACCAGTCCCTGGGCGCTCCCTTAGACGCTTCTGCAAAGTGGCAGAGGAGTGCAGTTTATTGCAGTTTATGCCACCTGAGTTTCTTCTAACCCTTGTCAACAAATTTGTGAGGTCTGACCTGCCAGCTCTCACAGCGTTGTGAGACTGGATTTTTATATTCATGCCCTGCCCACCTGGAGGTGCTTTGTATGAACTTCTACGCATTATTTAGTGTAGATGCTTCCTCATTCCCACCTCGTGCACCACCCTTACCATTCCCCCATAACGAACACAGACAGATACAGCAAGCATTTGCTGTTAAAAAGAGCTTTGAATCCCAGCAGTAACATGCAGCGAGACTGCAGAGTGTCATCCTTTATCTTATTAAAATGCAAAACCTTAGGACTGCATCATTACGGTGCCTTCTCCAGAACAATCTTCCCCAACTATGATAAATTGATCCTGGATTAAAGCCAAAAGCCTGTTTTTCCCTTTAATCCTTCTGCTTAACATATCCTTGCCCGGAGACATTGTTCCTGAAGAACAAATGGCAATTCTCAGAAAACCAAGATTCCAACTTTGCTCATAGATGGGTACAGAGGCTATTTTATTGAGACTGTCTTCATGAGTTTTGGCAAAGCTGAACACTCGATGAAGTCTGCCCTGATTGTCACATTAGATTCATTAAAATATTTGGACATCAAAAGGATAAAAAAAAAGAAAAAGAAAAAGCAGCAGGAGATCTGATTTCAGATTTTCAGCCTGAATCAACAAATGGGACAGTTTTCCCACGGCACAACAGACCGATTCTATTAAAGCTGCCTTCAAAATGAATGAAACGTTTGGTACTTTTTGTGACCTCCCACATTAATATGCCCCTTGTAGGCCACATCATCCCTGTTTAGCTGTGACAGCTCTTATTTACAGGCAGCTGCACTGTATTCAGTGCAAAGAGGACAGTGCTTTTGTCCTTTCACGCTGATGGGTGGATACAGGAGAGCCACACCTCGGAAACAGGCAAAGAGGAAGCCCAAAGGAGATATTTAGAAGCCCCAGAAAAGAAGAGGATCATGATTCAGGTGTTCTTGGCAGTCTCAGCACATGACTGGGTGCATCAGGTGAAAATATTTTCCAAGTGTCACAACAGCGTCTTCAAAAGCAATGACTTCCTTCTGAAATATTTACACACTTCTTTAAATCTCCTAAATTCAAAACTGGCTCAATGTTACTTAAACACATCTTTGGCCCCAGATGCTGCTCTTCGAAGTTTTACTCCCCTTTACCCGATTCCTGCTAAACCACTTAAAAAAAAATATAATAATAATAAAGTCCAGGATAATGCTGATTCCTAAAGTCTACATCAATAAAAATAAAATTCTACTCCAAACTGTGAAAATTGGAGGAACTGTACTTGTAATAGTGTTTTGTCTCCTCAAGTTCTCGCATCAAGCCTAAACAAGCTTCCAACCCAATGCTCGTGTTCAACTTGAATCCTTTCCAAGAGTAAAAAGAAAATCCTCTCTTCTCACTTTTGAATCCAATGCAAAATAATATAAATTAAACCGGTTGCTTCCATTTGGTTCTTCTCATGTGATCTAATGCTGTTAGACTGCTGCTTTCAGAAAGCCTAAGTCCCCCTATTTTACATTTTTTCATAACAATTATGAGGGGAACTAAAATACATACAATTTAACGGCCTAATTACTGGCATCCAGCTCCTTAGCAAATCACCTGCCATCACCACACGTTTTGTTAACTGTCTTCTGAACTGCCAGCCAAAGAAGATTGCGTGCAAAAAGATTCATGGTTTCTGATGCCTCTCCTCTTTCACCGTTTTAATGAGCAATACTTCCTTCAAGTGACTTCAATTTGATCTGGTGATTGTATTTTCACTGCTGATACTCTCATTTCAAACCAGTTCTGCAGTCAGTCTGGGAAGACCAGTTTTCTGAGTGAACTTTGATCTTTTTTTCAGGATGAAGAACCTGTACATTTCCTCTAAGGAGAAAAAAGCCAGTGGACACAAACCTACAAACCTTTCAAGAACACAAATCCCAGGAGCAGAAACCTTTTACTGAAATCATGTGTAATAAAGAGAAGGAAGAAGTCCAGGGAAACAGAGTAAGAGAAAAGGCTTCCTGAAGTCAGATGAGGTTTTTGTGGTGTTTTTAAATAGTACTTTTAAGTAACTCCTGCTTCAAGTATCATTATATCTCTCAACAGGGCTAGAAAGAGGAAGGAGGAAGCAAATGCCTAACTTTCTACAATGATATTTTTAAAAAGCTTTAATTTTAAATAATTTCAAATGTGTAAAGGACTAATAAATATCACCGTGACATGATCTACCTGACTTGTAAAAATAAAATAATATAAAAATATCAATATTATGACCTATATCTGATGCAGAGTGACATCCTTTGCTGTCCTTGGCACCTGCTATCTAGCAGACTAAACTTAGGCAAGAGTCTTAAAATACTTGGCTTAAAACTGAAAAAAAGTTAAGGTATTCATAATCGCACCTTAAATTACAGTGCTTGAAATTAACCAAGACTTAATGACTCAACTTTTTCCATATTATAGCATTTCTAAGAAGGGCACATTTTTTCTACAGAAGCTGAACAAAAACCGTGATTGACATTTAATGATCAATTCAAGTTTCTCTCTTGAAATCTTCACTTCCAGCATTATTCTGTGTCAAATTTCTTTAAAAAATGGACAGTTGAAGAGATGAGA
The DNA here is from genome assembly GCA_013400055.1 of Nycticryphes semicollaris. Lineage (NCBI taxonomy): Eukaryota > Metazoa > Chordata > Aves > Charadriiformes > Rostratulidae > Nycticryphes > Nycticryphes semicollaris. The sequence goes on from VXBJ01002308.1 coordinate 913,650, forward strand.
AACTCAAACTACATCTTACTCAAAACCCTGAGAAGAACCAGTTCCTCAAATACAAGGTAAACTTAGGAATGATATTTAATGAAACTGCAGAAGGAGCTGGTGAAGACTCATCCACCTGTTCGGGACATTCAAATGCCTCACATCACTGAAGAAAGTTTGAAATCTATGGAATAAGTAAATTCTATTTCACAACAAATAGAATAAGTGTAATCCCAAAGCAATGCAACTCAAATACAGTCATGATTTTACAAACCAGAATAATCTCTGGCACTGACGTTAAGGTCCACGTACTAAACTTTCCTGTGTTCCACTGCATTTCGAAGTTAATTCAAGGAATCAGAAAAGCAAATACTGTGAAGTTACCCTAAAAAGCCTTACAGAAACACTTTCAAAAAACACTAATTTAAAACAAACAAAAAACAGTTGCAAAATCATCCAAGGGTCAAAGATACAGTACAGCATGGCCAGTCTATTAAGATTATCAAAGGAGCACAAAGCACGCTTTCAGCATCCATTCACAGCATTCCACAAGCCCAAGACAATAGCCAAACAAGGAATAAATCCAGTAGACGTTGTTTTGTTGTCAGATGTGTTGTGTGACAAAAATGTGCATTAGCTGGGAACTGCTACTGCATCAGATGTTCCCCTGTCTACTGGAAGTGCAATGAAAAAAAAGTTATTAAGAGAAATACGCAAACAGCAGGCGATTCTCTAGCAGAATTGCTACAAAGACTATTGAGATGATGAGCACTTCAACAGGCAGGAAACATTCATCTGAGAGGAGATGAGAAATACCAGTCAGAATCATGAGACATAATGAGACAAGACAATATTAAAGGCAATATATGCTTCTTTTTTTTTTTTTTTTTAAATGCTAAACTCTTACAGTGAATTATGAATGGGACAAATGGGGCAATAATACCGAGCTGGTTATAAAAGGATTCTAACAGGCAAAGGGTTGCTCACCACTGAGCAGACCAGTCAAACCAAACTGGACATGCTACAAGAAAAAAAAGCCATGGACACACAGAGGTTATTAAAAACAAACTTCATTATTTATGCAGCACTTCAAAACACAAGATGCTGAAAAACAGAAATAATTTGAATAATTTTAATCAAGGTTTTATTTAATAAGCACTTCCAAAAATAGGCAGCAGTAACTGCTTTGGGAATGGAGATTCTACTACTTCCATCAGCTGCAGCCACTTTTCAAAAGGGAAGAAAAATACTGGATAACATTAAAACAGAAGCTAGTACCAGCTCAGCAACTTTTCTACTGTTTACCATTTAGTCCACAAAAATGGTTTGCAGCAGCAGCATTTTGTGCAAAACATCTCCGAGAAGTGTCACTCCTGCTCATCCAAAAGCATGTTCTCAGAAGAACAATTCCAGACCAGGCTGCATCTCAGGGGGCATCTGAGCGACTGAAACCTCAACTACCCACAAAGTCCATCAAGTGCTGCTATAATTATAAGCTTGCATTGGCAAGCACCACGGCAAGTAGTCTCTCTGTACTATCAAGAAAAAAATCTCTTAAGCAGCTATAAATAAAAAGAAGTTTTAAGTGGTACCATTTTAATTGCTTTATACATAGCTTACATCCACTTTGGGTTTCTCTGGTCTTGCTCTAGCCTTTATCATTCCCACGTTCTCCCTTTCACTCACGCTTACTTGTAAATTAGGAATAAAATATGCAGTCAGACTGCGGAAGTACAATGAAGCACATTTGCAGTGTCAGATTAACTCCCGAAACAGGAGCTGACAGGTGCAGAGTAGGAGAATAGAGAATTCATTTACAGAAGACTTAAGAGTGCTTTCCATCAAGTGCTGGCAAACAGTAACACACCCTCTAACAACACCTGTTCGGTAATAAATATTAAATACATAGTCCAAAGTAGTTAGATTTGCTAAGTTTACCTCTCCTGATTACGTAAGTACTAGCTTTAAAAATGACAAAATGAAGGTTAAAAGGTAAGTTGCAATTCCTAAATGTTTATTCAAGAGGAAAGAAGCACCCAGAACTGCAATTTGCACTTCTCAGACACAGGCAGGTTAATCATTTGATGCTCAGCTGGAAGAGAAAAATCTATAGTTGTCACCAAGTCTAATTTCTAACTTTGTAACTAAATTTCAGGTTTGGCAACAAAGAACATAACCACTTACACAATGTGGTTTTAGGACAGGAGTGAGAATCCAAGAAATCTGGGCACGCATTCACATAGTTTTAACTTGGACTTTTCGCCCTGCCCGATCTTTTCAATCGGCTTTTTGAGAAAAGGACTGCGCTCGAAAACCCCTTCTGTACTTGCCAGTGTACTCTGAAATCCTGGAACGAGAGGAAGGCAATACATTTCCGACTTCTTGATTTCATCTAATTAAGGTCTTGAAGAGCAAATAATTTTTGGCAGTAGAACCTTAGTGGTCAACAGCACAATGTTGCACTGTAACTAAAGTGATGTTCCAGTAGATAAGAAGAAAACTCCTTTTCACAGAAGAAAAATTCATCAAGCTACCACCAGTGTTGGGTCACAAGTTCTCTCATCTATGCTGTTTAGAGCTATCTCACCGAGATTGACTTCTATAAACAATGTACTTTTATTTCATGAAGATGAATACTGTAGGCGTACGGCAGATACTAATCTCAAAGGATTAGTGAAAAAGAAAAAAAAAATGCTCCTCAAAAGACTTGGAGTACCAGACAACTGGCTTCCTTCCTCTTTCTATCAGACAAGATTTGCGTTTTTCAAGCACTAAGAGCCCAAAGGCTTCAGAAACAAACCTTACAGACAGAAAAAAAGCAGCTTAACTCTTTTTCACATACCTGGGGATACAGAGTGTAAGACACTCGATATACACACTACCCCAGGAAAGAATGAATGTGTGCATGAACACACAGATAGATATATAGATATATACATACATACACCCCCACACAGTGCCATATACAAATCCTGCTCAAATGCTGCACAGGAATACATTCCCTTTAAGGCTAGATGTGCCTATTTTTAGCTATTAGCAAGAAAGCCAAATGGTGTTCCAAACCCTCCTCTTTGTGAATAAAACACTGGGTTTTGAGCTGGGTTTCCCTTGCAACAAGGAGAACAAAGGTTTTTTTTCCCAATTAGGGAACAATCAGCTTGAGCCAACTTTGCCACTGAAAATACAAGTGACCTCTGAGAAGTGACTCAGGAATCAGGATTTAATTGGTATGCCACAATGAAATGACAGATCTAAGGACTTTGGAATAACCCTACAACCTAGATACATGTGGACTGACAACCAAATACCTACACGAGCAGCGGTGAAGTCACCACAGCTCCTCCTTAACGTTCAGGATTTCCCTCTCTCCCTCTTCCTGCCACATACTTCACAGCGAAAAATGAGGACCCTGTAGCACAAACTCAAGCAGTAAACAACTCAGTGGAGACAAAAATCCGAATGAGAAAGAAGTATTCAAGCATGGCCAATTCCTTCCAAGGTGGGTAAATGCATTTCTAGGTGAACAGACCCTAGTAAAAGCCTCCACACACAATAAAAGAGGATTATACCAGACAGTAGCTTAGCTGTATTTCCACACAGCTTGAATACCTTCAAACCTAGCCACACTTTCCAAACACCACAAAATATTCCCTCGGGCCCCGAGAACTTAACTCTACAATTTAAAAGCCTTCTGTTGCCAAAGAAAGAGGAAAACCGGAGGGTCAAATTGAGAGTATGGTCTAGTTCTGGAGAGACAGAGGATCTTTTCTACTATGGTCATGAGGTTTTCAGTCACTTCTGACCTAGAGTCTTAAGTATGTATTGACAAATAAATAATTAAAAAATGAGCCCACTGAGCCAGGACTTCTGCTGAGGTACCCTGCCACAGGTCATGCTGAAATCAACAGTACTTTACCCGTTTATATCTTTACAAAGTTAAACCTGTTACAACCCATTGACTTTCCTTAAATATTTAGTTTTCATACAGAAGGTACTCCTGCGCCCTGGCAAACCACGGCGCCTCTAAAATCTCTGCATGGTTTACTTATCACAGCAGTATCTGTTTCTTCAGCAGTTTAAGGTCTCAACATATAAGCTCATAGGAAAAGCTATTATGCCTGTCCCACTCTCGTAAATCTATTTACAGAGAGTTCAAAATACAAATTCTTGCATAATGCAATAAGTAAATTCCCTAGAACACCTTATTATCTCGGCCTCAACCCTCAGCAGGCCTCTTCATCTCTCATACTTTGACAATCTGGTTTGAGGTGATCCAGAACAATTTCCTTGGAAGTACCAAAAGGGCAGGAGTATTAATTTGAGGGAAAGCAATTAGAATTTATTTTACTTAGTAAACTAAGCTTCTTTCTTAAGAATATATTGTAATTTTTTTTTCTGGGACTTTTGCCCTCTATATATAAAAAAAAAAAAATAATCAACACACCAAATAAATACAAGACCCAGAGAAACACAGCACATTTCCTTCTTTTAAAATTTTCATAGAAATGGTTTAATCTTATTTGCTGTTAGCTGACTACACAGTTAAGAGTGTTTTAAGAGCATCTCTGGTCAAATAAGCCTGGAACAGTTTCGTATCACAACTGTACACAGGATGCACTGGCACATACAAAAAGCAGTAAAAGACAACCACAGGAGGAGGAATAACACAGGATTCTATTTTGGTTTAATACGGAGAGATCCAAAAGCATGGGTTAACAGCCTGATACATCCACAAAGATATTTCAAACAGGAAAAAAAAAAGAAAAAGGCACCAGAAAGCCTGACAGCCTTCGCTGCACCCAGCATACCAACCGGGGCACACAGAAATCTCTTTCATATTGTTCTGAATTAAAGTTGTGCTGAGACCGAGACCACAAATAGGACCGACTTCACCCTGACAAAATCCTTCACCACGGCCAAGGCACAAAACAAGGGCCGTACTAACGGAAAAACCGATCCCACCTCCGGTCCGTCAGTGTCTCCTAATTTAGTACAAACCCAGCCTTTTCAGCAGGGCCGGCCCTCAGCCCCCCTCCTCCGACACCCGGAGCAGCGCCCGGGCAGAGCCCCCCCCCTTACCGAGGGCCAGCAAACAAAAGGCCGGGAGGAAGACGGGGAGGGAGAGGGACAAGCAGCGCTTCCCGCACCACCGGGGCTCCTTATTTACCGGCCACTTCATGGCCGAGCCGTGACGGCCGAGCGGGACCGGGCGGAGGGAGTCACCTGCGCTTGGGTGAGGGGGAGGCGGTAATTAACACACCCCCCCAATAGCAATTGCTAATGGAGGCGGGGGTACAGCGAGCCCCGAGCCGCAGGGCCCCGCGGGCAGCGCCTCGGCGGTCTGAGGGGGGGGGCAGTGGCGGCCCGAGGGGAGGCCGCGGCCGGGGCGCGGGGCTGGGCGGGCGCCCCTCACCTCTTCCATCTGGCGGGCCATGTCCTGTAGCTGCTCCTCGTCGTCCAGCAGCGCGCTGAGCTCCTGCAGGCTCAGCGCCTCCAGGCGCCGCACGTCCAGCGCCATCCCAGCGGACGGCGCCGTCGGCCCCNGGTACCAAAGGGGGTATGGGCGGGGGGGAGGTCCCCCTGACAGAGGGGAGGAGAGTGGCGGATGATGAAGCTGAGGGTGGCCTGAGGGAATCCGGGGGCGAGGAGGAGGCTGGGGGATTGTAGGAGAGCCCATGCGAGGATGTCTGTGTTGGACGAAGCCCGCCATGGGGTGACAGCCAGGCAGAGCAGCAGAAGGGTCCTGGGGTGGTGGCGGCCGGCCTGGGGTTGGCTCCTGCTGAGGAAGGCCAAGCGGTGTTTCCTAAAGATGGCGGGCCCCTCACAGAGCATGCTTTGTCTGCTTCTCTCATGTGATGGCACACGGTGCTCGAGGCCTTCGGTGTCCTGAGGGATGGCGGCTGCTGGAATAGCCGTCACCAGGTTGCCTGGGGCTCAGCGGTGTCACCTCACAGTTGGGCTGTGGGCCTCAGGCCAGCACTGGGAGTGGGCTCTCCCCTGTCCCTGGCCTGAGCTCTGGGACTTCACATTAACACCTGACACAGCTGGTTACAGCGCTCCTGCCTGAAAGTGTTCTAGGCACTTCTGTTCTCCTTTTGTTTATAACTGCACAGCTGTAGGAAGAAAAATTGGTAGAATTATTTAACTCGCGCTTCCTTACCAGCTTGGGAATTGGCTACAGTAAATCTCAAAAGAGTGACTGCGTTGTTGTTCTCAAGCCAAGTCTGAATACCTATTTAAGTTAAAAATAGCCAAAAATTGTATCTTGCCAAGTTTGGTGCTAAGTCTTTTTGTCTGAATCAATCTTTCTTCAAGAGTAAAGGTCAAGAATGATCTATCAAAGATATATTTTATGGTGAATTTAAATACTTTTGAAATGTATCAAAACCTGCATCAATTAAAGCGTTCTAGCTAAACTTTGTTCTCATTTCTGTTTGTTAACAACACTTTACTAGGCACTCTGTGGCAACACTTTGGAGCACTGGCTTTCCAATTACTACTGATGTTAGCATAGCTGATAAAGACAATTATGCCTGGAAATAATTAATTGTGTTAACATAGCCCAAGTTGAATGCATCTCTAGGCATGCACCACCTGCCTGGCCTGCTATTGTAGGGATCGTGGGTGTGGGTGTGCACTGTTCCGTGTGTGCAACACCAGAGAGACAACCAGAAGGAGCACATGAGCCAAAGGAACAGGGCAGGGAATGGCCGTGTGGTCATTGTGTATTAGACATTTTCTATTTTGTATTTGACATTTTCAGTTTAGCTGTGGGGGGGAAATCAGTATAGGGCACTGAACCAATTTCTGATGTCATGCTATTAAAATGTAACGAGGTTACGTTCAGAAAGTGACCTGGTACTTCCTGGCAGAACTGAATGAAGACATGACAGCTCTATGTTTGTTCTTTTGTCCTGTAACTAAACTCCGCTCTCCAGTCCTCTCACCCCCACAAAAAGTCCCCTCTGTCACTATTACCTGCAGGTTATAAAACCAACAGCGTGATGCTGCTAGAAGGCGGCATCCTGGCCTTGCGGCTGCTTAGTGCCAAGCTGCTGTACAACCGTGATGCAAACCGGGTGTATTCAGAAATAGGTAAGAGCAAGCTGTTTGTGCAGCAGGAAGCTGGGCTGGCTTAGGGTGGGGAGAAGGTGATTAGCCACATGGGCATGTGTCCACTCATCCACCTCAGCCCGTTGCTGTGGTATGTGCTGAGCCCCTCCTTGTGTGAGGTGCTCCACTCGCAGCACAGGTGAGTGAGCAGCTGTACCCACGATGGGTTTGCATGACCTCTGTGGCCTGTCCTTGTTATTTAAAACCAGTAGATAGTCGCCGTGCCAACGTGATACCATATGCCATATTTGCACATGCCCATCAAAAAGACAGTGTTACACCCTTGTGTTAAACCAGATTGTAAATCTGCACATGCAAACATATGCACACACATACATACACACACACACAAACAGAAAAATTAGTTGAGGGATTAAAAGAAGCTCTTCCTGCCCAAGAATGTTATGATGTGAACTTCATAGCGTAGCAAAATAATTGGTATGGGGGGAGTGTGGTTTAGAAAAGTCTGACTCAGCTTCACGTTGTAAATCTCATTTTGCCACTGCCTTTCTGTGTGATCCTGAGTGAAGTGCTCAGCTTCTATCAACCATAGTGCCTTTTGCTTGATCAGAGGTATAATAATAACTGCTCAGTCCCAGGCTGAGCATGGAGAGGAGAAGTTCATGATGAATAATGCTTGTAGAGGTATTCCGGGTGAGTATCTCTGGTGAAGGGCACCACAGTATGATAATAACTGTATGGTCAACATGCTGTCAGGAGAGATGGTTTACAGTGACCTTCTAAGGAGCTTTTCTGTAACTATCTAATTTCTGTGTAGGTTGCATGGTGTTCGTTGATGGAAGTTCACTGCTCTAGACATCAAGGAATGGATTATTTGAATTAGTCAGAGGTAATCTGTATTAAAGTTAGAAGCTACATAATGCAGAACAATGAAGTCCTCACAAAATGCACAAATGAACATAAATAATTTGTGCTCAAGTACAAAATACTTTAAAAATACCACTTCTCCCTATGTAGATATGCTTGGGTTCTGTAGGGATGTTGGAGAGGAGTGTCGATATTAAACATCTGGTCTGCTTTTAAGTACTTTGATCAGCATCTCCCTGTGATTGAGTCCTCATGTTATAGCCAGAAAAGCAGCTGAGGATGAGACAAGATAGGAGTCAGACGCTTTTGTATAATTATATATTCTACTTGGACAGGTAGGAAGGTGCCTTTCCATTCAGTAGTTTGCATAAAGGTTTTGTGATGTCACATCCCTTGGACTGAATATGAAGGACTGCAGATAAACTAGGATTTTAGGCTACAGGGATTATCAAACATTGCAGTGCTGCAGGCTGAGATTTCTCAGCTACCAAGCCCTGGTTCCTATTTGCCTTTGCTAAAATCCTTTTGAAGGGTGACAGTATTTGTGAACATTAAAACTGTAAGCAGGCAAAGTACAGAGTCAGGGTTTCTTATAACAGGAGAAATGGAACAAAAAGATTGGGAAGATTGCAGTGGAAACCAGGAAACCATGTTATGGTCTTTTTGGAGTCAGGCTTCAGTTTTGGGGAGAGCTGGCATCCAGCCTAGTTTAAGTTAGATGTTAGATTTTTTTTTTTTTCTTTTTAAACTTGATCCTGAATTTCCTTCTATCACCTCGTATCCTTTTATGGTCAGTAGCACTGTACCCATGCATATTTATTAGATCTAGACATATTTTGCAAGTCACCTTCACAACAACTTCATTTCTTTTCCTGGAAAAACTGGTTGGTTACATGGAGGCTGAATTTGCAAGTCTAGTAGTTGGCATTTATTAACCCTTATTAGCCTGGTTGCTTAATGGACAGATAAGTTTTAGGCTTATTTGCACTTTAATTTCCTTCTATATATTAATCAGAGTCCGTACTTCTGTTCAGATTTCATAATGTAGATTCCTTGATGAATGGAAATAACCTGCATATTCAAAATCCTGGTCAAGAAACAGTGGTCCTGCTGTTTGAGAGAGCAAGAATTAATTGTTAGTACTTCTTTCTTTCAGGGAGTCTCAGGCATGGGAAGGGGAGCAGGTTTATATACCTGCAGATATTTTCTTTGCCTTAAGCTCATGGTGAAGCTGGAGTAGAAAAGGCAGATGCTGGTTTTTCTCCCCAGACTAGAGTGCTCTGAACCTGAGCTAGAAGCAGTCTGTCTATTTGCTTGTGGTATTTCCAAACCTGCTGAAGGCCTAGAAAGCGCAGCCACTGAAACACACACAGTTGCTTATTCAAGGCAGAGTTTGGCGTATTGGGAAACAAGTTGTTGGAATAAACACAGCTGTGTTTTTTCCACTACACTGAGTTCTAATTTACTGGGTCAGTCAGCCACATACCTTGTCTGTGTCCTTGGGGAATCACTAGGACTATAGGATCTATTCTTGCATGTCATCTTGCATAGGGTTCTCCAATGTTTAAATCAAATAAAGCTGTGGTTGTAACTATTACAAGGAATCGTTACAGCTTATTAATAGTGAGGAAAACAACCTGCTCTAGAATATACAATCAACCTTTGTAATCAGTTGTGCTTTCAAACGCCCGACTGCTTCCAGCTCTTCCATGACAGTCTTCAAGCTGTGCTCCCTGAGTTAAGGTTTCAGATGAACCCATCTGAGTTCCCTGCAGAGAAGACTCTTCCTTTTGAGGAGAGGAAACTTTTTATCTACATGGCTGTAGCTGAGAAGTTCCTAAACAGATCTTGTTCGCATTCCCATGTAACTGGCAACTCTGGGCAAACCCACAGCCACAAAATACCGCAGTTCAGGGTTTCAGAGGGAACAGTGGCTTCATTCCCAGGAGGATAGCCTGAAAAACAGAGGCTGCCCACAAGCAGCACAGCCCAAGGGATGTGGCAGCTCCAGGAGCTGGCTCGTATTCCAGCACTGGAGCAATGCCCATTGCTGCACTGGGATAAGCTCATCTTCACTGCCAGGCTTAGATCAGCTAAAGGGCCTCTCTGACCCCACTTTCTACTTTGAAAAGAAGTCATAGTTGGAATGATTTTGGAAAGCAGGATTTTTCTGTACAGTGTCAGGGTTTGTACTGGGCCAGCAGAAATGTCTGCATTAGATGAACACTGCTGGATCCCTGGTGGTGTGTGCACCTCCCACCATGCCATAAGGAAGCCCTGGTGGATTTGGCATACGAGCAGATCCACTTGTTACACACCAACAGCACAATGAAAGGGCTTTTCCAAGCCACGAGATGTAAGGCTAAGGGGAAAAGTAGCCTTGAGTTATCTGGATGCAAAAGAGAGAATTCAGCACCTGTGGCAATGAACAAAGCCAGGCCCCGTTATCAGCTTGGACCAGTGCCACCAGCAGAGACAATCTGCCATTTCCAATGTGCCATTTCAGTTCAAGCTGTTTGGACCTGATCTGGGAGGATGATGCTGGGATTATCATCACAACAGGCTTGGGAAGCAGGGCTCCCTTCCTGAAATTCACAGTAGTCTTTGCAATAGAAGTAATCCGATTGTGTCCTCCAATTCCCCTTTTTTTGCAGCACTGCTTGTAAGGGACACACACATGATATGATCAAATTCTCGTTTTGGCATCTCTTGTACTAATGAGCACTGTCCTACCAGTACTTCCCAGGGTGAGTTGGCTCCCCTAGTTCTCAGGTAACCCAATTTCCCTGCATTCCCCCCCCCCCTCCCGTTTTTTCAATTAAGTAGAAATTAATTCCACTCCTATCACCTGCCGGCCACATTCTGCACACAGGTACTGATAAAAACACAGAATTAATCACTTGCCCTCCAGTGCTGGGTGGAGTCCTCAACCTCTTCATACCCACAATGCAAATTTTCATCGAGCACGAATGTACTGGCCATTTACTGAAGTGGTGAACTGAGGAGTTCAGAGTACAACACAGGTTTCCTAATTGGAGGGAGATAAGACAAAGAGAACTCTCATTCTTCCAAGGCACAGATTTTTATCATATCCCAAAAGCAAGCAGCTGAAGATTCCAGTCACGAAGGACTGTGCTTTGAGAACAGGTTAGACTGCCTGCCCTTTCCTGCAGGACTGACTACCCGATGCCATTTGGGATGAAAACAAGTTCTTAAAACAGGTTATACCTACTGCTATGGCTCATTGCCATTATCTGATGCTGAAGGCTTTTACATACCTCATTTTCTGTAGGCTCTTCTTGTCGTTCTCCTGCAAGGGAGCCAGAACATGCGCACTGTGCAGCTGTATTCAGCCGTCATCTCAGACAAACGTTACCTTAACGCAACACAAAACACACACCCCCCACTAGATTGGCTCCATGTTGAGTGGCAGAGGTAGTATTTTATTTTTTGAGCATCCCTCCTCAAGGACACTAAAGAGTTTGTAAAACATCACTAAATGAAAACAAAACATCGTTAACAACAAAAATGCAAACCTGCCGAAAAGTAAAACACAGCAGCATTCAAATACTGGAAAACATGAGAGCTAAAGTGCTTGAGATAATTTCTTAACTATGCACAGTCTGAAGTCAGTCTTCCTCATATAAATGCTATTTTTGTTAACAGCACCTGCCTGGCTGCACAGGTTTCTTCACCAGTCTATGGCAGGATAATGCTACTAAGCCAGAGCCATTACCCAAAAGGGCTAGGAGCAATCTATTTCTTTCTAACCCTCATACGAAAAGTAAGTTAATAAATAACATTCAAAGAAACACATTTTAAAGTTCAGGCAGCTGAAGTCAGACATCAAGGAAAATGACTGTATGGACTTCCCATGCAGTGAAGTCACTAGCATGGCCTGAAAATGAATGAAGCTTTGGTGGGATTTATAAAGTGCTGTCTTTTAGTATTTTATGCCTGTCTTTTGTAGTGTTTTGCAGTATTTTTTTGGTTTTTTTTTCCAAACCAGCACTGGGATTGAGAGTTTAAAAAATTCTGAAATAAAAGAGCAATTTTCAGCGGATGCTGGAGCTTCAGACAGACATTACACAGTGCACACAAATATAGTTAAAAAGAAAACAAAGAGCAAACCCAAACAAACAAAAAAACCCAACCAAACCCCCAAACCTATTCCAATTATGGTAAAACTCTTCATCTTTAAAAACAAACAGCCACCAAGCACCAAGAGCAAATCTGAAAGTGACATCTGCCTCCCGGGTCCCCTGGCTCATTCCAGCAAGGATGGGTACTACATGGTACAAGCTCAGCAGCAATGGTTCTGAGCCTGAGCCTGCAGGCACTCAGTGCAAATCTCTCCCAGCGTTCAGCCCTACGGGAGCGATCCAGTTTTCACTGAAGCCAAAGGGAGATCCCCACAGACTTCAGCAGGCTTTGGATTGGCCCCATAGATTGGTAGTGGGAGCAAGGACCTTGTTTGACGGTCACTGTTTTTCTATCCAGCCACAAAAGCCACCCCCTGAAATTCCTGAAGGGGATTTTCAATCTTCCCCTCCATGCATGCATTTAACATCCATTACAGTTAATAGCAGTTACACATGCATATCAGTGGGAGAAAAGTCCCAGAGAGGAATTACTGGTAGTAAGAAAAGAAACCCAGCAGAAATGCTGGGAATTGCTAAAGACCCAACTCCCTCAAATAAATCCACTTCCCTGTTTAACCAGCCGGCACCTGCCCGCTGGACTGTAATGCAGGAAGCTCTATAGTGTGTGTGTGTGTTTTGTGAGTGTGCACGGGTGTGTGGCTCGCATGGGGTGAGCAAACGACCATCATTCAGCAGCACGCCAGCCCATTGGCAAGGCAAGTCGCCTCCTGCCTCGGCATCCCAGCGAGCGTCCCAAGCGCCGGCCCTCGCCGCTCTCACTTGTGAGCCATGGTGGTGTAATCGTCCTGTGCCACGGCCGGCAGGGAATGGTCTATCCTGAACTCTTCCTCCAGGCCGCTGGGCGCCTTCGCTGAATCCCCCCGGGCTGGGGCTTGGCGACTGTCCCCGCCGCCTCCTTCCAGCCCCAGGATCTGTCTCTGTACTAGCTTGGAATAAAGGCCTCCTTCTTCCATCAGCTCCTTGTGCGAGCCCTGCTGCACCACGCGGCCCTTGTCCAGCACAATGATGTTGTGTGCCTTCTCGACAGTGCTCAGTCTGTGGGCTATGACGAGCACCGTGTGGTTCTGCAAGTCACCGTAAATCGCCTGCTGAATCTGCACGGGAGGAGAAGACATGAGTGCCTGAGCATCACCAGCTCCGCTTTGGAAGGGAGAATAGCAGCTCTGTGGCTCTGTGAGGAGAGCTGTGGACAGGAGGTTTGCTTTTCTCTGGCTACACAGAGGACACAAGACTCCCTGCAGCACTACCAGCTCCAACACGTCCGTCCCAGCTCCCAATTCTCACTGTGCAGCCCAAAAGACCATTTCAGTCCAGCCAGCCCTCAGGTGCAGTATGCACACAGGTCTGATTCTGCCACCTGGGTTCTTTTTAGAGCTGCACCACAAATTTGGAGGCCACGTGGTGTTGGCATGGCCTTCAGGAAGCCAGTGCCTGGTAAATGCAGCTGCTCAGAAGAGTGAAGTAAGGTGTAAGGTATGCAGGCAGATGGCCACCAGACCACATCACACTGACACCCCTGGCTAGCCAAAACCAGACCCTGGCTGGCATCAGATACCACACACATGGCTGAGGACATGCAAGCCCACAAGCTGCTCCAAGGTCAGGTGCTCATGCTGCCCCACATCTTTGGGACCAGGAGATGTGTCCTCACACCTCAACCTTGAGTTAGCTTTCCCTCGTATCATTGAGCCAGTGAGTCTGGTCTGCTAGTGGTAGAGCTGTTTGGTTGTGACATTCCAGTCAGACAAACCCAGCTCACTTCACAGGAAGCTCAGGGCCTTTCCTGCCAGTGTGGTTTCTTTGGTGCCTCAGCTGGGATTTTAGCTCAGGCAGTCCTGCTCTGCCTACTGCAGTACCATTCTTTATGGGTTTCCTCCATAACCTGTCTGTCCTAGAAGTCTGCACAGTGCCGCTGCATGCCAATAAATACTTTTCATGTTTTAAAAATCAGCAGAGATCCCTATCTCACGAGGTTTGTCAGGCGCCAGCTGCTGCGAGCACAGTATTATTCCCTTCTTGGTAGCTACAGCAGTGCTGGAAAGCAAATTCCTGCTCAGGAATTAGCATCTTACCCAAACCTCTGATTGCACCACGTCAAGACTAAGCTTATCCACGGGCTGGAAATTGAAGCTACAGTCTTTTCTCCAAACCTAGATTGTCTCTTTGGCCCAAACACCCATGTCAGCCACTCACCGCATGTTCACTCTCCGCATCCAGGGCACTCGTGGCTTCATCCAGAATTAGGATGGGGGGAGTTCGGATCAAGGCCCTGGCAATTGCTACTCTCTGCTTCTGGCCACCTGAGAGTTGAGCTCCTTTTTCACCTGCCTCTGTTGGGTCAAGAGAGAGAAGAGGTCAAAATAAAAATCAAGAGCTGCCATCAAGTTCGGCTCCCAGCCAGCGGCATCAGGATGGTGTCATGCTTTGAAGCAAAGAGCAGGTAGACACTTCTGCTTTGCAACCAAAGCACAAAATGCTTTCAAGTGCAGAGGGATTTTGGTACCTGTGTGGTATCCATCCTGCAATTCCATGATGAAGGCGTGTGCGTTGGCCTTCTGGGCAGCCTGAACAACTGACTCGAAGGAGGCTGAAGTTAAGCCGTAAGAAATATTATCCGCAATAGAGCGGGCAAACAGCACTGGCTCTTGGCTCACCAGGGAGATCTGCAGAAAGGAAGGGAAGAGCAAGCGGTTGGGAGCAGAAGAATTTCTGGCTGGCATCTCAGGTCATTGGCAATTGTTCCTTCTGGGTAAGGACTCAAGCAGACAGAGCCTCACCATTAAACCAAGAAAAGAAGTTTCTCAACATGAGCTTCGAGTGAGGATGCCAACAACAGGGTGCCCGGTGGCAGCCCCAGACCAGTTTGCATCATCTGCTGGGAAGCCATTTCGCAGGTAAAAAGCCTGATGCAAGGCTGGTCGGTTGGCATCTGAGACAGGCTTCCCCCTCCAAGACTCTGATGTGGCTTTGCTCCAGACTTGTCATTCCCATCACTGTTTGCTCTACCCAGAATGGGAAACCAGTTGCTAGGACAAGGCAGGCTGGAGAGACCCTCTCCCAGGGTGTTGCTGATTTTCCATTCAAGGCCAGTATTCACACTCAGGCCACGTGACTGAGCCTTCCTGCATGTTTAATCCAAAATTAACAAGTTAGGGACATTGCTGCAATTCCTTAATTGCTTAGCAACAGCCTCCCTGTCCTACCTTACAGCCATTGTTGTTGCTCACTCTCAAATTCAGCCTGCTTTGTCAAACACTCAAAATAAATTGAACCCTCCCAATTATTGCTCTGAACTGGGCATGAAGAGAGCCAGCAAGACATGGTCATATTTTAACTGACTTCTCCCCATGTTCCTAATACCACACCAAGCTTTCTAAACTGAAAGACCAGCTTGTCTTTTAATTTAAGAAAAGTACGGGCAGGGAATGTAAATTAGTCACACTGACTTTGGCTTTCTGGCCTGTCTCTGATCAATTGTTTTCAGGTTTTCCTGCTGACTGGTGAGGCCATTTGCTTTGGGGGCAAACAAAGAAGGCAGTTACTTGCAGAGGAGATGAAGGCTGATCTGTGCTGCCACACAGACGGGAGCTGAGAGTGCTGGACCCCTCTCGTGGGCATACCACCAGCCCCTCTGGTGCTCCAGCTGGTGCCAGGATCCCGAGAGATTTAACTCCCCATTAGCTGAGATCTACTTTAAGATCTTAAGGTAGAAAGTGTTGGAGGAATGCAAAACACTCCTTTTTCCAAATGCAATTTAGAAAATAAATAATCCAGCAACTAAAAACATATTTCTACTGCGTTGGCCAAAAATTACAAAACAAAACATGTTTTGTGTTCTGTTTTCAGAAGACTTCCCCCTCCCCACAAACCCACTCTCCATCCTTTTCCCTTACGCCCCCACAGATTATTTGAACTCATTGCCTGGACCACCTCCAGCCTCCAGCTTCCTGGACATTTCAGAAGCCTCCAGATCAAATGCTACCATCCATCCCCTCTGATCACGACAAGCAATAGTGAGAATACACATACAGTCGCTCGTACCACTGAGTGCAGGTACTTGTGATCGTACATGTTAATGGGACGCCCGTCCAGCAGCACCTGCCCGTCTTGCAGAGGGTAGAAGTTCTCCAGGATGTTGACACAGGAGCTCTTCCCGCTCCCTGAAGGACCCACCAGCGCTGTCACTTTGCCAGGGTGCAAGGTGAAGGACACATTCTGCAACATGGATGGAAGAGCATGCTCAGGTCCTAGCTTTTCCCAGGGTCCAGAGGCAGTGGCTCAGGCACTATGCAAGAGAGGTAGCCGAAATCCGGCCATGGTGACACTCCACCTTGGTAAGGTGCCACCTCAGCCACGTCTCCTGGCTCTGAGAAAGCAAGAAGCCTCTCAAATAGCTTCAAATTTGCCTGCTGATGTAGCAGGACCTCTAAAAACAGCAAAGCAAACTAACCTCTTTGCTGCCTTCCCCTGCCCCATGACCCCAGCCCCTCTCCCATGGAAACAGTCTCAGACAGCTTGGCACAAAGCCCTGCACCACGCTGATGTGTTTAATGCCTGAGCTGGGAACAAGGGTTTTATTAATAAATCTCATTCCTTGTAAGGAATGCCAGCCCTAAACACCCGCTGTTCCTTATAATCCATTTTCCACCATGCTGTCAAGCCTGCTTTTATGCATCTCCAAAAGGGCAGCTGATGCCCTGCGAACTAGGGATCCGTTATGGCCATGATGGAGAAGCAGCATGTGATGCCTCGTGGAGGGGAGCGCTCTGCATTTGTGGGGCTCACCTGGAGGACCTGCGTTGCGGAGCGAGTGCGGTAGGAAAACGTCACGTTTCTGAACTCCACCTTGCCGTCCACATGGTCTGGGGCCAGGGACCCGTCATTCACCATCGTTGGCTTGCGGTCAATGAACTCAAACACCTTCTCAGCAGCTCCCACTCCCTGCATCAGGCCGCTGTAGACGGAGCCGACGGACTTGGAGGGAAGAGACAACAGTGAGACCCTCCCACGCGATGGAAAATGCAGTTGGTGACACTCGTAGGGAGAATGGTTGAAGCATTCTCAAGTCTATCATCTAACATGAACTACAGTCATCAGACACAGAAAAAGAAATCTTTTCCCCCTGTGTAGTGTACAGAGGTGATATATAGACATATCTAGGGAATGGGCATCTAAAGGGGTTTGTGGATGGGTAGGCCCAGAGAGGAACAGAAGGACACAGATGGATTGGGAAGAGAAGACATGCACCAGGAGATAAACAGCCAAGGCTTCTACCAGAATCTTCCACCTACCTTTCTTGGCTCAAGACCAGCAATTCCCCAACCCAAGGGTTGAACTAAGTCCAAGTAAGGCAGCACATCACACCAGCCCCAAAGGCAGCCAGTTCATTCCCTGGCACACATGTCTCAAAGGCAGAGCAGCTCCAGACTGGACCTTTTGGGACAACCATTTGGCAGCTGATATGGCTGTTCTCTGCTGGGATGTGGTCCCAGTGGATTTACCATTGTGCTTTCCCAACTACAACAGCTGCACCCTGACACCAGCTTCCCTGGAATTAACCCTCGTCATGTTGGCTCTTCTCAATATTAAGCCCAGAGCTGCAGAACAGCTTCTACTGCAACTGTCCCTCCCATCAGGAGGAACAGAAAACCCCAAATCAAACCAAACTCACACCAAAGCCACAGCCTGGAAACATCACCAGAGCCTGCAAATTATCTGAACAGATGGTGAGAGCCAGGCATGCTGCCTCCAGCTCTGCTCTGCCGCTGCACAAAGGCTGAAGTGCTGCCGAAAACACACTTAGCTGTGAGAAAACCTCAACTTGATCATTTCTGCCTTGATT
Source organism: Nycticryphes semicollaris (assembly GCA_013400055.1). Lineage (NCBI taxonomy): Eukaryota > Metazoa > Chordata > Aves > Charadriiformes > Rostratulidae > Nycticryphes > Nycticryphes semicollaris. The sequence continues at coordinate 931,575 of VXBJ01002308.1, forward strand.
AGCCAAGCTTACGCATTTGCAAGGGAAAGGCAGCCCTGGGTGGGCTCTACCATCCCACCCACAATCTCATCTTGCTAACGCGCTGCCAACGCAGCAGCTTGCAGCCTATTCCGGGGTGGGGTGGGGGGAGGAGGGGAGGGAGAAAAAAGAAAAAAGAAAAAGAAAGAAAAAAAAAAGTAATATAATTAAGTTTAATTAAGTTTTTAATGAAGCCTGAAATTTAACAGGCAGCTTCATAATCCCTGCATCCTTCACACCAGGAAACATGCTTGGGAGACAGTCAGGACTCTGCCCTTCACTGGGGCCAGCCTGATCCCTTCTGTCCCAATAGCCTGATGCTTTGGGCATGTTCAGGTTGCAAGGTCACAGCAGGAGGGGAGCATCACCCCACCGGTGGGTGAAGCCACAGCATCAAGGAAATGCATTGAAGGGAAGTTAACACTGGATCTGACCCTGCAACTGCCTTGGGACCTTCTAGAAGACAAATATCATCTCAATATAGGGTAGCCCAGAGGGATAAAACAGACTCACCTCCATACAGTCTCCTAAAACGAACTCATAAATGATGAAGGATATGAGATTTCCACTCGTCATTTGCCCTGAGATCACGAGGTGCCCACCGTAGTAAAGGATGCTGACCTGGACCACCAGGAGGGTCAGCTGAAAGCAAGAAAACACCCCCAAAATCAGCAAGACAACCGATAATTGGTGCATTTGTAATTACTCACATCCAGCCCACAATTCAAATGCTGACATTTATTCTTTGAGCCCTAAACTGAGCATCCCTACAGCACACAGCTGATGACAACCCTAGCAGCGAGCATGGATATGAGAAAGGAAAAATAACTCAAGTAGATGGGCTGATTTAAGGAGCTGGGCTGGCATCTTTCAACAAAATGGAAGTCCAGAGGGGCAACAGCCAAGAAGGGAGACTTCATTTGAAATAACAGAGCATCCCATGAACTTTTCTCTTGGACTATCATCCTCAAGTGTAATAAACCATGCTCAAATTATCCAACACAGACAGTCACCTCCCCACTAAAATAAACTTTCTGTTATATGTGTGACACGTTTTAACTTCGAGCACAAAATCAAGCCAAGAGTTAATGCAAAAAATCTTCCTTACATGTACAAGTCCCTGAAGCAGAACCTCAACTCTTACCTGAAAATCAGTGTGAGGGGGTACCACCTACTCCAGAAAGGAGACAGATCAGCTCTGATATGACAAATATCAGCCCCTGCCTTTATTCAGTCAGTTTTGTTCCACGCTGCCTGGGTGCTGAGAAAAGCAGCGATGCCCTGGTGCTCTGTGTGACAGGCTGTAAATTCACATAGACAAAAATACTCAGGGGGAAAAAAAAAAATTCTCTTCTACTGCTCTGCCGCAATCTGACCTTAAGATCCTGCCTTCTCTCCAAGAAAGACTCTACCAGGACTGTGCTAAATCCATCAGCTTCTTTCTATGTGAGCCCCGCAGGAGCAGTTTTTGAGGGTTTTTGCCTTCTTTGACTCATTGGAATCTGTGCTGACCCAGTTATTGCTCGAGCTTCACCTGGGAGCTCAGGAACAATGCTGAAAATGCTGTGATTTTGCTTTCAGACTTGGGAAGCCATAAAGTCTCCCACAGCTGCAGGAGGACACCATAATTTACAAACCCTTCACCAGAGGCTACTCAGATCCTTGAACATGCAGAGATAAGGGCAGCCTCACGTGAAGGTTTTGCACAGCCTTGTTACCAGCCCATGCAGGAGAAGCCCCAAACCATCTGGTCTTGAATGATGAAAAAGCATTTAAAAAAAAACCCAACAAAAACAACAACAAA